>PVIW01004522.1:0-19735 GCA_004026585.1 Noctilio leporinus
ATCCGAAAGTTTACTGCCTATATTTTTCTCCAGGACCTTTATGGTGGCACTGCTTATGTTTAAATCCTTTATCCATCTTGAGTTTATTTTGGTGTATGGTGTAAGTTGGTGGTCTAGTTTTATCTTTTTTCATGTTGCTGTCCAGTTCTCCCAACACCATTTGTTGAAGAGACTGTTTTTACTCCATTGGATGTTCCTTTCCCCTTTGTCAAATATTAGTTGACCATAGAGTCCTGGATTAATTTCTGGGCTCTCTATTCTGTTCCATTGATCTATATGTCTATTCTTATGCCAGTACCATGCTGTTTTGATGACAGTAGCGTTGTAGTATTGTTTGAAGTCTGGTATTGTGATTCTTCCTACCTTGTTCTTCTTTCTCAAGGCAATCCATATCTTTAGATAATAACAATGATTTATCCTTCTTTGACTTTTGACACCTTCTGCATCAGCTGTTGCTGAGACCCTCAGCTCCTACTAAGTCACATTCTAAATCTCTCTCCATTGATGTATGTCTTTAAACTACTACAGAAAATTACTGTCTCATTTTCAAGTCTAAATTACAAAAGGAATCACAAGGAAAATGGACTACATTCAAACTATGAAGCACCAGTGAAAGTTCTAGAATTTCTACATGGTAGGAACTCAAGAGTGATCATCTGGTTTGAGGAAGTGGATCACTAGAGGGTAGTCATGAAGATTATTTTCTAGGCTTCTACACTAATACTGAAAAAAAGAAACATTGATTTTCCACATCAAATAACATGGAAAGAATTGATCAGGATTGGAGAAAGCTGTCACCTTATCCCAAGACTGAATTTGATGCCCCCATTGTGAATAGGAGGTTAAATATAAGGATATATTTCCAAATAGTCTTTAAGCATCTTCCCTCATTTAAATAAATTGCTTCTGCAAAATGTCTTGTATCAATAGAGAGCTACTTAATGTATTTAATATGGGTCTTGAAAAACAGGTGAGAGCTAGAGTTGCCAGAATTAGCAGCCTACAATATATAGTTCTCTCTCTCTCCATGTGTGTGTAAGAGTTAACATTCAGGAAAACAAAATGTTGTATAAGAAAAATATGGGTAATCACAATAAAGCTGATTAGGTAGCTCTTCTTTGTGTAATAGTTCCCTAGTTATAATAAACACTGAAAATTGACTCAGATAAAAATGTTGATGCATTTGCTTTGATAGAATAGGGAAAGAGAAAGTGTTTAGTTATGGGTAGATACAATAAAAGATCTAAATTCTAATCCTCTGAAATATAAAATCAAAAAATATTAGCTAAAATAAAATATCAAGAAATAATACAATTATGTTGTTTAGTATTATAGACATAAATAACAAGAGAAAATAAAAAGTTGAAAGTAGATTCCCTTGAAAATAGGATAATGGTACTTTTATTACAAGTTTTGTACTTCTATTTAACTTTTTAAAATATGTGTCAATATGTATATTTATCTGATAAAATTAAAATTACATTTAAAAATAACTACACATAATTGATTTTAGGGCTCTTTTAGGGTGTTAGAAAGAATTAAATTTATCGCATTTGTTCATATTGGCTATTTTTATTTTGACAGTATGCTCTGGAACTTCAGATAACCATAGTTGTGAAACAATTGCATTCATTTAGTTGATCAGGACTAGATTTCAGAAGAGCACATCCCAGGAATAGAGGAGACAATTTGTTCTTTGCTAGGGGAAAAAAAAAATGTAATTTCATATCATAAAAAACTCTCCCTGAGATTATTCATTGTCAATGAATAACCAATGCTTAGCATTCACATCCCCCTAGGAAAATATTCAGGGAGGGTTTCTTATGATATGAAATTACATTTTTTTTCCCTAGCAAAGAACAAATTGTCTCCTCTATTCCTGGGATATGCTCTTCTGAAATCTACAATGTAGCATCTAAATCTATAATACTCTCCTGAATCCAGTGTTTTTTTCAATAAGAATAAAGGAGATGCTATCATATTGTATGAAAGTTGGAGGCTTAATTAGTAACAATAGGAGATGTTACGATTCTTTGCTCCATAAGTCTCATTGAAATAATCAATATGGGAAGGTGATGGTAAGGACAATTAACAAGTATGTAGATAGAGGATGATGGACGATAGGTGGATAGATAGTAAGAAACAGAGAGAGAAAGAGAAGAAAATCTTTTTGAACTTCACAACATCTCTAGGGTGCTTCAATTTTTTAAGCCTGGCCCAAAGTTGCTTCCTGAATATTAAAGTACCCAAGACTCAAATCCAAATCTGTCTTTCTCTAGAGTAAATTTTCTTTACTTTGCCAAACACTACAAGAGGGTCAAGGGAAATCCTTCCTAGATCCAGGATTCTACATTTGTTCCATTTCTACAGTTGCTAAATACAGCAGAGATCTTTGTGAATTTGTTTTGCATAAGAGTTAGACTCCAACATTCATTTTCCCTAAACAATGCCTCTGTATCTTTGGGTTTTTAAAGTGCTTAAAGTAGAGCTCTAACCCCCTTTCTGGATTCATCCTTCAAGTTCTGTTTCACTGTCTTTATTATGTGATTAACTTGCAGCTTTCTTTCAAAACAGTGCATGATTGAAGTTGTATGGTGAAGGGGTGAAGGAAACCTCTGAACAATCAGATATGGAGAGGCACAGAAAGGGTGAAGATTTTTTGCCAACATCATAGGGCCTCTTTGAAAACCCTTGACTATTACCTAAAGAATGAGATTAGAGGCATGTCAAACTTCAAAGCTCTTTTCTGACCACCTATTTGAAAAGGCTTTTCTTTGGAAATAAAATAGTTTCCTTTTGCTTTACAGCATAATGAGAAATATATTTCTGATCATTTACACTTTTTTCCCCTTTAGGATAAAATTTTTTCAGTTTATATGAGTTTTCTCCTGATCTTTGTTGTCATTAACTTTTCAAGGTAATAACTAAAAATACATGTAAACATTTTTTTCAATTTATGTTGAGAAGTCAATAAACAGAAAATGCTAATCATTCTAATTTCTTTTCACTGGCAAAATGATGCATAAATAATATATTATGCAAGAGCCAACAGGGTTAAGCTGCTCAAACATTGCCATTGATTTCTACCCCCACCATGCTCTCTTCTTCTTATTCAGCTGATACTGTGCAGCCTTTCTTTTCCATTATATTGTAAAACTTTTCTCCCTTGAGTATCGCTGGGAGGCTCTGCTCTTAAAACATTAATTAAAGGGAGGTAAAGTATTTGACTAATCAGCACAGGAGTCTGTAGGGCCCTAATGTTGAATGACAAATGTCAATATCTGCTTTAGGTGGGTTGGATCAGGCAGCCAATATGGAGAAACTGATCCATCATCTTGTCACCAATTCCCACAGGCTCCCAAAAGCCTGCCAATTAAAAGAAAAGTTGTAATCACAATACATCACTCAGCAGTGATTATAGAAACATGCTATAAATAGGGACCATTTCCTTCTTTTCTCTGCTGAGTATTTGATGTCTTTCTAAAACTTTACTCCATTTTTTAGGTTGATAAAAACATTAGGTCCAAAATGAAAACTAGATCACCTTAACATATATATGTTCTCTTTCTGTAAGCATAAACCAACATTTTATTGAATAGGTGTAAATTCTTGTAGACATTTGAAAAGTGACAGAAATGGTTAAGATAGTAACTTGTATTACTGAGAACTGACCCACTTAATGTCTATTTTCTGTAAAAGAAAAATTTGGAATTTTCTTTGGTGATACAGCATACAAATCCCTTAATAGTTCTCATAACTTAATAAAGCATAGGTATATCACATAAACCTTTCCACCCACCATTTCCTGCCTCACTCCTACCCACCCCCTTACCTCCAGCCATTCTAACCTACAGGCAATTATCTGGACAGCCCGTCTGACCCTAGGTCCATGTAGCTATCCTGCAAGCTCTTCCTGATTTGCATCAAATACTGTCATTCTCAGACACATCCTGCTCTACACTCAAAAGCTAAGTTAAAGATCCTTTTCTGGGTTTCTTCTCTCAATCTCCAAGGCACTTGGTTTATGCCTTTATTCAAATCTAAATGTTTTTATTGTTATGGGAAACGTTATCTGTTTCCCATTTAAAGTGGTAAGCTCCTTGAAGACAAGGTCCATCTCACATTTAACTTATACCTCATTTACCAGCCTAATCACTGGAATCCCGTAGGTGCTTAGATCTGTTAATAAGTTGAACTGCTCCTTTAACCTGTATGCTTAAATCTTTCAACAGTTACTTATTACCTTTAGAATCATGCCTAGCTCCTTAGCATAACTTATGAAGTACTAGGCAAACTGGCCTCTGACCTCATCTCTATGTTCTTGTTAAGTCAATCTCTCTCTCCTTCATTTTGACTTAGACCCAACTTACCTCTTTAATTTCCTCTTATGTGAAATGTTTCTCCTTACCTAGGAGCCATTGCATGTGGTATTGACTATGCTTAAAATACTCTATTACTCTTCATTTGGCCTCCTTATTGCTTTTACTTATATATGCATGTATGTATATAGGTATGTAATTTTAGAGAGAGGGGAAGGGAGGGAGAAAGAGAGGGAGAGAAACATCCATTGGTTGCCTCTGGTATGCTCCCCCACCAAGACTGAACCCACAACCCAGGGATGTGGAACTCATGATCTTTCACTTTGTGAAGGGATGCCAAACCAACTGAGCCACACTGGTCAGGGTTGGCCTCTTTATCTCTTAATCTTCATTTCAAAAGCCAATTCTCTAGGTAACATTCCCCTATACTTCTTTTCAATATCAAATAATGTCCCTAGCTGTGTAATTCCACGATATTTTTCATGACACATATCACACATATGTATATCACTGGTGTACACATGCAGCCCTTTCTAGATTGTAAGATCTATTGGGGGAGGGGGGTCATGTTTCTTAATTTATAGTTACATATGTAACAACTGAGAAGAGATAGTATTTGTAAGCTGTTTTTTAAATAATACATCTTGAATATATAAACAAAATTTGAGCACACGAGCCAGAATAAAGGCTGTAATCCTGACATAGTACCATTTGAAAAATTAAGCTTTTGTAACATGATTATGTAACATGCTTCTAAAAAAGTTGTATTCTTGATAGAAAAGATGGCAACAGAGTAGAGAGCAGTGCTGATGGTGTTCTCTAGTACCAGAGCAGCTGGAGGACAGGGTAGGGAGAATGAGACATCTTCAGGTCCCTCAGAATTGGAGCAGTCAACATCTGGACTCAAGGGAGCACAGCCCAGAAGCAGCTGAGACCTACAGGGGAAAAGGTGAGACAGTTCCAAACTGGCTGGCCAGCAGGCCAAGGTCAGCTCTGGGCAGTGGCAGCTCAACCCAGAGGAACATCTTTAACTGAAGCCAGCTCCAGGCTCTCTGGCAAATAGAAATTTGAGTAGTGAAGTGTGGGCAGTGAGGACAAACACCGGAGAGGAGAGAACGAGGAATTGAACTCCGGCAGGGCAGGGACTGTGTGAGAGCCTTGCTCCAGAGACTGAGAGAGAGGAAGCTCCTCACTGGGTCAGAGGCAGAGGATAAGGGTCCTGTCAGGAGCAAGAGCTGGGAGCAGGGAAGTACACCGGCTTGGCAGAGAGAGGGCTGAAAATGGTGCTGCTGAGCCACCAGGGAAACAGCAGCATGAAGCCCTGCAAGGGGAAAGGCCTAGCCCCGAGCACCCACACCGGCCCTCAGGCTCCCACAGGAACTCCAAACTGTGAGCCAGGAACTTGTAGCTGGGGCAACTGACCCGCCCATTGCAGACAACAAAGGCCGCACTGCAGACCTGCTGGGAGGAAACGCATCACAGAGGCAGCATGAAAGACTCCTTGGAGAGCTGGTCGGCTTGGAGGATTGGCCCTTGCCCTGGGGAGCCTGGCAGTGTTGGCAGACTCTGGGCACTGTTGGCAGACGGAGGCTGCATCCTCCAGGAGCTTCAGGGACAGGCCAGTCATCACAGGAACCAGCGAGGTTGCAGGCCCCCCTGCAGGGGTGCCAGGTGCCCATCACAGGCAGGAACCTCCTCCAGGAGCTGGAGGGGCACCCTGCTGGACTTCAAATGGAAGAAAAGGAAGGGCCCCAGAACACCAGCAGCCCTGAAACCCAGCTAGGCTACTGGAGGCCCAGCCTACCTGGGTGCTGACACTCGGAATCAGCCCTGACTGTGACAATCATAGGCCCTGCCACCCTAAGACCAGCTAGACTGTAGACTGCAGAGACCTGACCAGGAAAAAGAGGCAGACTCAGGAAACGGATCTCTGCTTATCTCAAGCACCTGAGTTACACTGAGAGCTACATGAACTATTAATCCCTTATATATCCTTTTCAAAAGTTACTTCCAAGCCTCACAATTAGTGCATTTTAAATAAATACTGTTTAAACCATAGTGTATCAAAACTCACATATTTTTAATCCACCCCTATCTCGATCCACCTAAATACCCAAGACCCTCCCCCTACTCTTGACTTAAAGTCTACTCACTCTCTGGCTACAATGCATTTCCAGTCCTCAGTCTAAGCATCCCTCCCCTCCCCAGTTACCTAAACCCTTTCCTACTTTTTTTTTTTTTTTTTTCCAGCAGGACCTGCTAAAAGCCCACGGGTCCTGGCTTCACCTGGACCAATCAGAGATCATAAAGAGATCATAAAGTGTGAACAGTCACCTAAACCCTTTCTTAATTATTTTTTTTTCTTGTTCTTTTTTCCTTTTTTTCTTTCTTTTTCTTTTTTTAATTTTTATTCTATTATTTTTTTCTTGTCTCTGCTAGAAGCCCATAGGTCCTGGCTCCACTTGGACCAATCAGGGATCATTAAGGGTGAACAGCCACCTAAACCCTTTCTTCTTATTATTATTATAATATCTTTTTTTTTTTTTTCCTGCTAAAAGCCCACAGGTCATGGCTCCACCTGGACCAATCTGGGATCACTAAGGGTCAACAGGGAGGCAGATGGAGCAACTATATACATAGGCTTACACTGTTCACTCATACTTGAGGCTTTCTGATTCTCCCTCTCCTCATTTCTATAGAATAGAAAAGTTGGTTTTCTCTCTCATATCCCTGCTATCTTTGCTACTCCTCAGCACCCTTCAAAACTATCTATACTTTAGTCAAGTTAATCATTTTCCCCTTGTACAACAGTCTTAACATATCTACATCCCTATCAAGACTAGCTCAATTGCATCAGAAGGTGTGATTAAGACTGGGAGCTACCTTGGAGGGTTTGGGTATATAGTTACATTCATAGGCAGTCAAAAGGGGAATTAAAAGAGAAAAATATCACTGAACGTATGGTGATTTTGCTTGGACTGGTGGTTCTGATTTAAGAGCAGCTCAAAAACAGTGTATGAGAAAGGATTGAAGGAGAGTCTCACAATCTGCCAACTGGAGGGAAAGGAGCAACATACACAACCAATCCAGAATACAACCAGACAGCCCAAATAAAGCCCACACCAAGAACAAGTGAGGAAAATCTAGAAGATTGCAACACTGAACTCCACAAATCTCCTAACACAGAAGGGTGCTCAACTAAGGCAAGGAAGCAAAGCAGATTAATCCAAGGGGGGAAAAAAAACAAAACAAAACAGAAACAAACAAACAAAAAAAAAACACAAACACAACAACAGACACCCAAAATGGGGAAAAAAAGAATCAGTCCACCACAAAAAGGAAAGGAAGAATCCCCAGAAAGACCACCAAATGAAACAGAGGCACACGAAATATGAGATAAGGAATTCAAAAGAATGATGAGAGAGAAGCTCAATGAGCTTAGCCAGCTCAAAGAAAACTATAAACAACCCGAGGGAAGTTACTAGGAACTTACTGAGAGCTACAACAGCATTGAAGAGGACATAGAAACTATCAGTAAGTGCCAGGAGAAAATAAAGAATACAATTTCTGAATTGAAGACTACAGTAGAAGGAATCAACAGTAGGCTAGAGGAAGCAGAGGACCAGATCAGCGAGTTGGAGGACAATATAGACAAATACTCCAAGACAGTACAGGAGAATAAAAAAAGGCTGAACAAGATTGAAGAGGGCTTAAGAAAGCTGCAGGACAACATGAAACTTAACAACATCCGTATCATAGCGATACCAGAAGGAGAAGAGAAACAAGGAATGGAAAACCTGTTCAAAAAAGTTATGATAGAAAATTTCTCGAACATGATGAGTGAAAACATTAATCCAGTTCAGAAAGCACGGAGGGTCCCAATGAAGATAAACCCAAACAGACCAATACCAAGGCACATTATTATTAAAATGGCAAATTTCAAAGAAAAAGAGAGAATCCTAAAAGCATCAAGAGAGAAACAACAAATAACATATAAAGGGGCTCCAATAAGGCTTTCAAATGATTATTCAACAGAAACAATTCAAGCCAGAAGGGGATGGCAAAAAGTACTTCAAGTAATGGTAAACAAAGGTCTGCAACAAAGAATATTCTACCCAGCAAGGCTCTTACTCAAGCTAGAAGGAGAAATAAGAAGTTTCCCAGACAAAATAAGGCTAAAAGAACACATCTCTACCAAACCAGCATTGCAAGAAATGCTAAAGGATCTGCTTTAAAAATAAATAAATAAATAAAATGAAGAAACAAAGAAAGCCAAAGAGGAATACACGTACAAACGGAGAAAATGACAATGAATAAGTATCAATCAATAATAACCTAAAGCCCTGGCCGGTAGCACAGTGGATAAGGTGCCGGCCTGCGAACCCAAAGGTCGGAGGTTCGATTCCCCAGCCAGGGCACATAACAAGGTTGCAAAACAGGTCTCTAGTCAGGTCTGTGCCTGGAGGCAGGTGAAAAGTAACCATACATTGATGTCTCTCTCCCTCTCTGCCTCTCTCTCTTCTCCTCTTTCTAAAAATAATTAAATAAAATCTTAAAAAATAATAATAACAATAAAAACCTAAAATGTAAATGGATTAAATGCACCAATCAAAAGACATAGGGTAGCTGAATGGATAAGAAAACTTGACCAGCATATATGCTGTCTTCAAGAGACCAACCTCAAAACAAAAGATTGGCACATATTGAGCATGAAGGGATGGAAAAATATATATCAAGCAAACGGACATAAAAAAAGAGCTAGAGAAGCAATACTTATTTCAGACAAAACAGATTTTACAATGAAGGCCATAAAAAGGGATAAAGAAGCCCTGGCTATTAGCACAGTGGATAACGTGCCAGCATGCAAACCCAAAGGTCACAGGTTCAATTCCCCAGCCAGGGCACATAACAAGGTTGCAAACCAGATCTTCAGTGAGGTCTGTGGCTGGAGGCAGGTGAAAAGCAAACATACACTGATGTCTCTCTCACTCTCTGTCGTCTCTCCCTTCCCCTCTTTCAAAAAATAATGAAAAAAAAAAAAAAAAAAGGATAAAGAAGGACATTTCATAATACTTAAGGAAACAATCCATCAAGAAGAAATAACTCTGGTAAACATATAGACACCCAATGTAGGAGCTCCAAAATGTATAAGGAAAATCTTGGAGGACTTTAAGAAAGATATAAACAGCAACACACTAATAGTAGGGGATTTTAATACCCCACTATCAATAATGGACAGATCTTACAAACAAAAATTCCCCAAAGATGTTGTGGCATTGAACAATACTCTAGAGGAAATGGACCTAACTGATGTATACAGAGTCTTTTACCCCAAAGAAGCAAAATACACATTCTTTTCAAGTGCACATGGATCATTCCCTAAGATAGACCACATGGTATGTCACAAGACAAGCCTCCACAAATACAGGAAAATTGAAATCATACAAAGCATGTTCTCAGATCACAATGGCTTGAAACTAGAAACCAATCTCAAGGGAAAAAAATAAAAAATACTCTACCTCATGGAGACTGAATAACATGCTTTTAAGCAATGAAGGGGTTAACAAGGAGATCAAAGATGAAATCAAAAAGTTCCTGGAAACAAATGACAATGAACACACAACAGCCAAAAACCTATGGGATGCAGCAAAGGCAGTGCTCAGAGGGAAATTTATAGTAATACAGGCCTACCTAAAAAGGTCACAAGAAGTTTATAAAAACAACCTAACCATAAAGCTGCAAGAACTAGAGGACCAACAACAAACAAAGCCCAAGGCAAGTAGAAGGAAGGAAACCATCAAGATCAGAATAGAACTAAATAACTCAGAGATTCAAACTATAATTCAAAGATTCAACAAGTCCAGGAGCTGGTTCTTTGAAAAACTAAACAAAATTGACAAGCCTTTATCCAGACTCATCAAGAAAAAGAGAGAGCGGACCCAAATAAACAGAATCAGGACTGACAGAGGAGAAATTACAATTGATACTTCAGAAACAAAAAAGATTGTAAGAAATTACTACAAACAACTCTATGACAAAAAATATGACAACCTGGATGAAATGGACGCATTTCTGGAAATGTATAAGCTACCAAAACTGAACCCAGAAGAAGCAGAAAGCCTGAATAGGCCAAAAACAACTAGTGAAATTAAAGAAGTAATCCAAAATCTCCCAAAGCACAAAAGCCCCACACTAGATAGATACATAGGTGAATTTTACCAAACATTTAAAGAAAAACTAACTCCTATCCTTCTCAAACTATACCAAAAAATACAGGAAGAGGGAAGACTCCCAACTCTGTCTATGAGGCCAATATTATTCTAATCCCAAAACCAGGGTAAGACACAACTAAGAAAGAAAGCTACAGGCCAATATCTCTGATGAACATAGATGCTAAGATTCTCAACAAAATATTAGCCAACTGGATTCAGCAGTACATTACAAAAATCATACACCATGGTCAAGTGGGTTTCATCCCAGGGATGCAAGGATGGTACAATATTCGTAAATCAATAAATGTAATACACCACATCAACAAATTGAAAGACAAAAACCATGTGATCATATCAATAGATGCCAAAAAAGCATTTGAAAACATACAGCAACCATTTATGATAAAAACCCTCAGCAAAATGGGAATAGAGGGAGCATACCTCAACATCATAAAAGCCATATATGAGAAACCTGAAGCCAACATCATACTTAACAGATAAAAACTAAAAGTTTTCCCCCTATTATCAGGAGTGAGACAAGGCTGTAGACTTTCTCCACTTCTATTCAACATTGTCTTGGAAGTTCTAGCCATAGCCATCAGAGAAGAAAAAGGAATCAAAGGTATCCAAATTGGAAAGGAGGAAGTAAAACTGCCATTATTTGCAGATGATATAATAATGTACATACAAAACCTGATAGGCTGCACCAAAAACTTACTCAACTTAATAAGCAAATTTAGCAAAATAGCTGGGTATAATATCAATATCGAGAAATCAAAAGCATTTTTGTATATCAATAATGAAACATCAGAAATTGAAGTGAGAAAACAAATTCCATTTACCATAGTAACAAGAAAAATAAAGTACCTAGGAATAAACTTAACTAAGGAGGTAAAAGGCCTGTACTCAGAAAACTACAGAACAATGAAGAAAGAAATCAAGGAAGATACAGATCAATGGAATCATATACCATGTTCCTAGATGGGAAGAATTAACATCATTAAAATGTCCATACTACCCAAAGAAATCTACAGATTCAATGAAATCCTAATTAAAATACCAATGACAGACTTCACAGAAATAGAAAAATAATTCAAAAAATTATTTGGAACCAAAAATGCCCAGGAATAGCCACAGCAATCTTGAGAAAGAAGAACAAGGTAGGAGGAATCACAATACCGAACTTCAAACAACACTACAAGGCTACTGTCATCAAAACTATCTGGTACTGGCATAGGAATAGACATATAGATCAATGGAACAGAATAGAGAGCCCAGAAATTAAACCAGGACTCTATGGTCAACTAATATTTGACAAAGGGGTAAGGAACATGAAATGGAGTAAAAACAGTCTCTTCAACAAATGGTGTTGGGAGAACTGAACAGCAACATGCAAAAAGATAAAACTAGACCACCAACTTACACCATACACCAGAATAAACTCAAGATGGATTGAGGATTTATACATAAGCAGTGCCACCATAAAGGTTCTGGAGAAAAATATAGGCAGTAAACTTTTAGATATCCTCCGCAGAAATATGTTTACTGATACTTCACCAAGGGCAAAGGAAATAAAAGATCAAATCAACAAAATGAACTATATGAAACTGAAAAGTTTCTGTTCAGCTAAGGAAAACATCAGCAAAGGGAACCAACTGTATGGGAAAACATAATTGCCAAGGATACCTCAGAAAAGGGTTTAATCGCCAAAATATATAAAGAACTAATGCAACTCAACATCTGGGAAACAGACAGCCTAATTAAAAAATGGGCAAAGAACCTGAACAGAAAACTCACTGAGGAAAATATACAAGGGCCCAGAGGCATATGTAAGAATGCTCAACATCACTAGTCATCAGAGAGATGCAAATTAAAACCACAATAAGATACCATCTCACACCTGTCAGAATGGCAATCATCAACAAATCAACAAACAATAAGTGTTGGCGAGGATGTGGGGCAAAGGGAATCCTCATACACTGTTGGTGGGAATGTAGGCTGGTGCAGCCACTGTGGAAAACAGTATGGGGTTTCCTTAAAAAACTAAAAATGGAACTGCCTTCTTTTGATCCAGCAATTCCACTACTTGGACTATTCCCAAAGAATCCTGAACCTATGTACACCTATGTTCATAGCAGCACTATTTACAATAGCCAAGTGCTGGAAACAGCCTAAGTGCCCATCAGTGGATGATTGGATCAAAAAACTTTGGTACATTTACGCAATGGAATACTACACAACAGAAAGAAAGAAGGAACTCCTACCCTTTGCATCAACATGGATGGAACTGGAGAGTATTATGCTTAGTGAAATAAGCCAGTCAGTGAAGGACAAATTCCATATGATCTCATCCATTACAGGGAATAATGAACAAAACTAACAACAAGCAAAACAACCAAATATATGATTACAACGAATAGGTCTTCAGTGGTCAGCAAGAAGGGGGTTGGGGGAAGGGAGGAATAAGAGGCAAGGAAGGGGAGCAGTTTAGACAAGAAGCTAGTATAAAGGAACCAAGGACATGGACAACAGGTTGGATTGACTTTGGGGGGGAGGGATTGGTGGGTGGGGAGGGGGACAGAGGGGAGCAAAAAGGGGGTGTATATAATACAACAACAATAAAATTAAATTAAATTAAAAAGATTTTAAAAATGTTGTATTCTTTACTCTGCATTCTTTTTGTAGTAAGCCAAACAAGAAACTTAAAATCAGGGTTGCTTAACTTTTTAAATGCACATGCCTCATTTTTTTTTTAATTTTATTTTTAGAGAGAGGGGGAGGGAGGGAAAAGAGAGACAGGAATGTGTGGTTGCCTCTCATGCACCTCCAACTGGGGACATGGCCCCAACCCAGGCATGTGCCCTGACTGTAAACTGAACCCGGGGTCTTCTGGTTCATTGGCTGCTGCACAATCCACGGAGCCACACCAGCCATGGTATGTCTCAGTTTTTATAAGTCAGGCAATTGGCTTGGCAAGGAACCAGGAACCTGAGGCTTATCATCATATTAGACTGAAAATGTGTACAATTGTGTCTCCTTAGTGACCCCCAACTCCAATAACTTTTTACACCTGTAATTTCTTTGACAGGTGTTAGTGCCACACTCCTTTCCTTCCCAGCCAGGTGAGAAGTAGGTACAGTTGCTTCTTGAGGAAAAAATACTGGCATTTGCAGACCAAAGTCTCTATGTAAGTTCCCACTTTTCATGGCCTATATCTCAGCCTTCACACCTACTCTTACTGTCTCCCAAAATAGAAAAAATCAAAATAGGGGAGTGGAAACCCTAGTGGCATCTGCTAAAGTGTCTAAAAAGTGTGAAAAGACAAATTGTGCTGTATCATGTGTAACATCCTGACTCACCAGTTCCAGTTGTCTGTTGAGACTGTTCACTGACTTTGCTATTTGTTCCCTAATTACTGTCAGAGCCCTGGTGTGGTAAGCAGGTGTGCTAGCCTCAGAAAGAAATCATGGTGGGGTGAAGCCTCTAACCCAATCACGTAAAAAACAAATGATACATTGGCTTAAAAATAATGCATCTTCAGGGACATTGCCTGCTGACATCAGTGGAATTTATTTATTTATTTACTTACTTACTTACTTATCTTCTGTCTGAACAAGAATCTTACCATAGAATTAAAATTTAACAGACAGAAATCCAAGTTGAGAGCTGCAGTCTAATTAGTTGTTTTTAATTTTTAATCTGATTCACACAGATGAATAAGACAACATTAAAGCTCCTCTAGTCATTTTTTTTCAAACGTTGTAAAGTAAAAACAGAGAGCAGAATTATTTTTAAAGTGAAGCCTCACTAAAATATTCACAGAGCAAACAAAGAAAAATAAGGAAACATAAGCCAGAAAAATTTTTAAATTCACTTTCCACTGTAGGGTTGGCACACAGCTAAAAAGGATACTTGCTTCAGAATAAGTGATTGTCTGAATGTGTTTTCAACCCTCCTTTAAAAACTTCTTATTACGGGACAATAATGAGCAAAACTAACAACAAGCAAAACAGAACCAAGTATATGAATACAAGGAATAGGCCTTCAGTGGTCAGGGGGAACAGGGTTGGGGGGAGGGGGGAGGCAGAGGCAAAGAAGGGGAGCAGCTTGGACAAGAACCTAGTATAAAGGAACCATGGACATGGACAACAGGTGGGATTGACTTTGGAGGGAATGGGTGGGTGGGGAGGGGGACAGAGGGGAGCAAAAAGGGGATGGATGTAATACAACAACAATAAAATTAAAAAACAAACAAACAAACAAAAAAAAACTTCTTATAGCCCTGACTAATGGCTCAGTGGAAAGGTGCTGCCCTGTGAGCCCAAAGGTCACTGGTACAATTCCCAGTCAGGGAACTGACCAGGTTGCAAGCCAGGTCTCCAGTCAGGCCCATAGCTGGAGGCAGGTGAAAGGCAACCATACATTGATGTTTCTCTCTTTTTCTTTCTCCCTCCCTTCCCCTCTCTCTAGAAATAAATAAAATCTTTAAATAAATAAATAAATAACTACATCTTACAGATGATCTAAATTTCTAAGAATTTAATGATAAAAATTTTGCCATCTCTCTCATTTCATGAACTGTATTTGTAGGTTTTACTTAAAATGTGAAACTTTTTTCTTTTAAAAAGCTACATATGATGTCACATAGAAAGGATCTTTACATAAAGCTGATGGTGGAACAAAGATAGTCTCTGCTATTTTCTTTAAAATACAGACATAACACAGTGGTTTTAAGGAGATATTGATGCATTTTTAAGCATATTTATGAGACTCTTCTCTCTCTGTTCAACTATGACCTACTTATTTTTATATAAATGCCTACCTTTATCATCCCTCCCATGGTTGGAATAGTTTATCTCATTCACAAAAGCCTTGAAAGTTTTTCTAGTTCACTTTTCTGATCTCTACAAAATTTGTACCATTCATCTATGACTAAGGCTATAGGCTACCAACATTACTACTTGACTTGCAGTTAAGTCATCAATTTTATTGTTACCAGAGAGACCTGAGTTAGGGGGCTCCCCTCCTTGGTTTTCACCTCGCTTATAAGAGGTGAATTCAGGTGAGAGGCAACATGGATAGTGGAAATGAGACAGCAAGTTTCTTTATGAAATACACTTGAGCATGAAACTTCAAGAAGGCACCCAGATAGTCTGAGTGTCCTCACTATTGGGATTTTCAGGGCTTTATACTTGTAGCCAGCTTCTAGTTTCCTCCTCTCCTCTTTCTTTCTCAGATGGTGAAAACACACAGAATTTTAAGGGTTCCCTTTCTCCCATGCTATTATGGGTTTTCTTATGATTTTTGAATCACCAGGTAAATCTAATTAACCAGGCTTCAGGACTGCTGAATTAATGAGTGAGGTGTGTCTCCCTCCCTATCTCTGCCTTAGATTGCTACCAATTCTGCCAAACAGTAGTATCACTTGCCTGGTAGCATTAGGCAAAACACCAAATTCTCAATCTATTTACTCTTACTTTTTAGGGGATTGTTTTAATACCTTTTCAACTACACAGAGTAAGACTGCTTATGTGGCAGTCTCATTCATCTGCCAGCTCACTACAAAATTCTTGCTAATTAAAAGGAAAGAACAACTAATACTTATGATGTGTTTACACTTTAGTCTTTTGATTTAAAATAGTCAAATAAACTGATGTAATAACAGCAATTAATGAGGTTATAGTACAGACTTGTCTCAAATTTCCACTTTGTGAAGCAAATTCACAGACAACGAACTCATGCTGGGCTCCCTTTGGGATCTGAGAGTAGTGTCAGTTCTGGTTAATTCTGTGATAGTAATGGGGAAACTCATTGCACATTACTAATTTATGGATTTCACACAAAAGGAAAAAATTGAAAAATTTGCCATTTGCTTTATGGGACAGAATTTAAACAGCAGCAGTCAATCCTAGGGAGGTTATATTGTCCCTGCATTTCTTCATGATCAGAGATCCCAGGAAAATCATTTTATATATTGAGTAATAAAATAAAAATGGATTTGAATTATCCTGGGAATTTATCTAGGAACACTGGACCAGGCTTTCCCAGAGCTTAAGCTACTTACTTATTGCTTATAGGCTGGCACCCCTGCAAAACTGCATACACATACCATCATTGGGCAAAACACCATGTATTTTGCTATGGTATCAAGTAGAGCCATATCATAATCAGGAAGAAGAGTTAATTCAATTTCCCTGAAATAGTTTTAAAATTTACATTTTAGGAGATTATGGATCTTATTTATTGCATTATTTTTACATGTGATTATTTTTATTAGTTAATCTAACTTTTTGCAATTCTTTTTTTAACTGTTTTTATTTTTTTTTCAAATACTGTTTACATTCATTATTATTTTGTGTTAGTTTTAGGTGTACAGCATAGCACATAGACAATCATGTACTTTACAAAGTGCTTTCCCAATGTTTCCAGGACCACCTGGCATTATATATAATTATCACAAAATGATAGACTATGTTCCCTATGTTGTATTGTAAATCCCCATGACTATTTTTAACTACCAGGCTGCACTTCTAAATCCCTTTGCCATTTTTCATCCAGTTCCCCTATATT
The DNA here is from genome assembly GCA_004026585.1 of Noctilio leporinus. Classification (NCBI taxonomy): domain Eukaryota; kingdom Metazoa; phylum Chordata; class Mammalia; order Chiroptera; family Noctilionidae; genus Noctilio; species Noctilio leporinus. The sequence continues at coordinate 17,102 of PVIW01004522.1, forward strand.
TTTACAGTCCAATAATATTCCATTGTATATATGTGCCACCATTTTTTTTTTTTTTTAATCAACTTACTATTGATGGGTATTTGGGTTGCTTCCATAGCTTGGCTACTGCACATAAAACTGCAATGAACATAACTGTGCATATATCCTTTCAAATTAGTATTTTGGGTTTCCTTGAAGTAGAATCACTGGGTCATAAGGCAATTCCAGTTTTCAATTTTTTTGCAGACTCTCCATACCATTTTCCATGGTGGCTGAACCAACCTGCATTCCCACAAACAGTGTAGAAGGGTTTCCTTTTCTTCACACCCTCACCAACACCTGTTGTTTGTTGATTTGTTAATGATGGCCATTCTGATGTGGATGAGGTGATATCTCACTGTGGTTTTAGTTTGCATTTGTATAACTGATATTGACCAACATTTTCATATGTGTATTGCCCACCTGTATATTTTCTTTGAAGAAATAATCTAAAAATTTATATGGATTCCCAAAAGACCCCAAATAGCCACAGAAATCCTGAGAAAGAAAAACAAAGTTGAAAGAGTCACATGACCTGACATCAAACTACACTACAAGACCATAGTAATTGAAACAGAATGGTACTGACATAAAAACAGACATACAGATCAATGGAACAAAAGAGATAACCCAGAAATAAACCCATGACTATACAGTCAATTAACATTTGACAGAGGAAGCAAGGGCATACAATGGAATAAAGATGGTCTATTTAATACATGATAGGAAAATTGGAAACATGCAAGATCACATTCTTATCCCATATACAAGAACTAAAAATAGATTAAAGACTCAAAACTATAAAAATACTAGAAGAAAGCATAGGGAATAAAATCTGAGACATCTCTCTTAGTAATATTTTTTCTGATGTATTTCCCCAGTCAAGGGAAACAAAAGAAAAAATAAATAAATGGGACTACACTATACTAAAAGGATTTTGCACAGCAAAGTAAACCATCAACAAAATGAAAAGGTAACTCACTGAATGGGAGTACATATTTTGCCAATGACACAGCTGATAAATGTTCATATCTAAAATGTATAAAGAACTCATACAACTCAATACCAAACAGCAAACAATTTAATTAAAAATGGGAAAAGTATTTCACAGGAAGTAAACCATATTGAGAAATTTTATTAGTTTAATTAATCATTAATAAAACTAGTAATTTTATTAAAAGAATGACTGAAAGATAGTGTTTAGTTCACTAGCATTTGCTCTTCTTCAAACTGTTTCTGTATTTTCTGTAGTTTAACTAAAAGTTGACAGTTACTTTTCCAGGCACTGTACTTCACATTTAGTTGGATTCCTTTGAAATATTGTTTTATTATGTTACCTTTTCCTTAAAAAAAAAAATAATAACCCTAAGAAGTGGTATTTCATTTTGCAGAGGCAAAAAAAAAAAAAACACCAAAAACACATGAGTGGAGTGCCTGCAGTTTGCCAGACCCGGAGGTATTATCTCCTTCCATTCTCACATCACAACCCCTTAAAATTCTTTCATTTTAATAAGGTGAATTTGATGTTTTGTCCAAATCAAAGCAGATGATACAATAAATAATATAATTATTATTTATTATAAGATTAAAATTATAAGATTAAAAGAATTATTCAAATCTTCTAAAATCTTGTTGCTTAAGGAGTAGAGAATGATCTGGTGAAAGACCTAGCAACTGCTATATATTAAAATTGTCAATGAATCAATGTAGATTTGCTGTGTTCTTCAAACTTACTTTGGTCTGTCAATTTCTGTCAAGTTTCAGAATGGTGAGAATTAAAATGCCCTACATATAAATTGCTAAAAGCCTTTTTCCAATAATGAAAATGGTAGTTTAGCTAAAAATATATATTGGTCATGCTAGGACACTGGTACAAGGCTGCAACTGACTGGAACATTTTGAGGCATTCCAATTCTATTTCTCAGAAATTCCCCCCACCCATTTATTTCATCAAATAAGGTAAGGCTGCATTTTAGAAATTAGACACAAATACCAACTTTCAAATAGGTGGGATTTAATCAAATAATAAATTGTGTCTTTCAGGCACCATTATGTTTTCTTGCGTTAGCATCTATGTTGAGTTGCTTATATTGGGCATTTAAAAGAAAGAGGGAGCATTATGTTTTGTTTTGTTTTGTTTTAAATTTTATTGCTGTTGTATTACATCCATCCCATTTTTGCTCCCCTCTGTCCCCCTCCCCACCCATCCATTCCCCTCAAAGTCAATCCTATCTGTTATCCATGTCCATGGTCCCTTTATACTAGGTTCTTGTCTAAGCTGCTCCTCTTTCTTGCCTCTGCCTCCCCCCTCCCCCCAACCCCATTCCCCCTGACCACTGAAGGCCTATTCCTTGTATTCTTGGTTCTGTTTTGCTTGTTGTTAATTTTGCTCATTATTGTCCCGTAATGGGTGAGATCATATGATATTTGTCCTTCACTGACTGGCTTATTTCACTAAGCATAATACTCTCCAGTTCCATCCATGTTGTTGCAAAGGGTACAAGTTCCTTCTTTCTTTTTCTGCTATATAGAATTCCATTGTGTAAATGCACCAAAGTGTTTTGATCCAATCATCCACTGATGGGCACTTAGTCTGTTTCCAGCACTTGGCTATTA
>PVIW01004522.1:19835-130097 GCA_004026585.1 Noctilio leporinus
GTTTTCCACAGTGGCTGCACCAGCCTACATTCCCACCAACAGTGTATGAGGGTTCCCTTTGCCCCGCATCCTCGCCAACACTTGTTGTTTGTTGATTTGCTGATGATTGCCATTCTGACAGGTGTGAGGTGGTATCTTATTGTAGTTTTAATTTGCATCTCTCTGATGACTAGTGATGTTGAGCATTCTTTCATATGCCCCTGGGCCCTTTGTATATCTTCCTCAGTGAGTTGTCTGTTCAGGTCCTTTGCCCGTTTTTTAATTGGGCTGTCTGTCTCCCTGGTGTTGAGTCACATTAGTTCTTTATATATTTTGGAGATCAGACCCTTGTCTGAGGTATCATTGGCAATTATGTTTTCCCATACAGTTGGTTCCCTTTGAATTTTGCTGATATTTTCTTTTGACGAACAGAAACTTTTCAATTCGATATAGTCCCATTTGTTGATTTGTTCTTTGATTTCCTTTGCCCTTGGTGAAGTATCAGTAAACATATTTATGAGTAGAATATCCAAAAGTTTACTGCCTATATTTTTCTCCAGGACCTTTATGGTCGCACTGCTTATGTTTAAATCCTTTATCCATCTTGAGTTTATTTTGGTGTATGGTGTAAGTTGGTGGTCTAGTTTTATCTTTTTGCATGTTGCTGTCCAGTTCTCCCAACACCATTTGTTGGAGAGACTGTTTTTACTCCATTTGATGTTCCTTTCCCCTTTGTCAAATATTAGTTGGCCTTAGAGTCCTAGGTTAATTTCTAGGCTCTCTATTCTGTTCCATTAATCTATATGTCTATTCCTATGCCAGTACCAGATAGTTTTGATGACAGTAGCCTTGTAGTGTTGTTTGAAGTCCGGTATTGTGATTCCTCCTACCTTGTTCTTCTTTCTCAAGATTGCTGTGGCTATTCCTGGGCATTTTTGGTTCCAAATAATTTTTTGAATTATTTTTTCTACTTCTGTGAAGTCTGTCATTGGTATTTTAATTGGGATTTCATTGAATCTGTAGATTTCTTTGGGTAGTATGGACATTTTAATGATGTTAATTCTTCCCATCTATGAACATGGTATATGATTCCATTGATCTGTATCTTCCTTGATTTCTTTCTTCATTGTTCTGTAGTTTTCTGAGTACAGGTCTTTTACCTCCTTAGCTAAGTTTATTCCTAGGTACTTTATTTTTCTTGTTGCTATGGTAAAGGGGATTTGTTTTTTTGCTTCTATTTCTGATGTTTTATTATTGGTATACAAAAATCCTTTTGATTTCTGGATATTAGCATTATGTTTTTAATTTAATTTTATTGTTGTTGTATTACATCCATCCCCTTTTTACTCCCCTCTGTCTCCTTCCCCACCTACCTACTCCCCATCAAAGTCAATCCCATTTGTTGTCCATGTCCATGGTTCTTCCATACTAGTTCCTTAACTAAACTGCTCTCCTTCTCTGCCTCTTCCTCCCCTCTCCTCCCTGCCCACTGAAGGTCTATTCATTGTATTCATGTATCTAGTTTTATTGTGCTTGTTTGTTTGTTTTGTTCATTATTGTCCTGTATTGGATGAGATCATATGGTATTTGTCTTTCACTGACTGGCTTATTTCACTAAGCATAATACTTTTCAGTTCCATCCATGTTGTCACAAAAGGTAGGAGTTCCTTCTTTCTTTCTGCTGTGTAATATTCCATTGTGTAAATATACCAAAGTTTTTTGATTCAATCATCCACTGATAGGCACTTAGGCTTTTTCCAGCATTTGGCTATTGCAAATAGCACTGCTATGAAAATAGGTGTACATAGGTTCTTATGAATTTGTGTTTCCGGATTCTTCAGGTATAGTAACAAGATCATTTTAAAACATTCATAAGTTAAAGTTGGTTCTTAACCATTCAGCTGCCTTATGTCTTTTGATTGGTGCATTTAATCCATTTACCTTTGTACCTATGTTCCTCTCTTTCTCTCTGTTTCTTCTTCTTCTTCTTTTTTTTTTTTTTTTTTTTTTTTTTTTTTTTTTTTTTTTTTTTTTTTTTTTTTTTTTTTTTTTTTTTTTTTAAGCAGACCCTTTAGCATCTCTTGCAATGCTGGTTTGGTGGAGATGTATTGTTTTAGACTTCTTTTGTCTAGGAAACTCTTATTTCACCTTCCATGTTGAATGACAGCCTTGCTGGGTAGAGTATTCTTGATTGCAGGCCTTTGTTTTACATTGCTTGAAATATATTTTTTTTTGCCATTCCCTTCTGGCTTGTTGTGTTTCTGTTGAGAAATCAGTTGATAACTTTATGGGAGCCCCCTTGTATATTATTAGCTGTTTCTCTCTTGATGCTTTTAGGATTCTCTCCTTGTCTTTGAAATTTACCACTATCATTATGATGTGTTTTAGAGTGGGCTTGTTTGGGTTCATCTTCCTTGGGAACCTCTGTGCTTCCTGAACTTGCATGACATTTTCTCTCCTCAAGTTAGGGAAGTTTTCTGTCATTACTTTTTCAAACAGTTTTTCTATCCCTTGATCCTCCTCTTCTCCTTCTGGTATCCCTATGATATGGATGTTATTACGTTTCATGTTGTCCTGCAGCTCTCTTAAAACCTCTTAATTCTTTTTCAGTCTTTTTTCATTTTGTTGCACTGCCTGGGAATTTTTTTTTCTACATTGACCTCCAGCTCGATGATCCGATCCTCTGCCTTCTCTAGCCTACTTTTGATTCCTTCTACTGTGTTCTTCAATTCAGAAATAGTATTCTTCATTTCCTCCTGGCTCTTATTGATGGTTTCTACATCCTTTTTAATGTGGGTATAGTTCTCAGTAAATTCCTTGTAGCTTTCCTAGAGTTCTGGATAGTTCCCTGGAGTTCTTCATAGTTCCCCTAGAGTTGTTTGTAGTTTTCTTTGAATTTGCTGAGCTCATTGAGCTTCTCTATCATCATTATTTTGTACTTGCCTCTATTTCATTTTGCACTCTTCCTGGGGATTTCTCCTTTCCATTTGCTGAGGGTTTATTTGTCTCCCCATTTTAGGTGACTCTTGTTTGTTTCTGCTTCTTGGATTGGTCTGCTTTGACTTACTGTCTTAGTGGTTTGACCTTCTGTGGTGTAGAGGTGCACTTTTTTTACTTCCTGGATCTGGTGACTTCAGCTTGTGTCCCACTCTGGGCCTAGTCAGCCAGTTGGAGACTACCAGAGATCCACTGTCTTTGTCTCCTTTAGTTGTTAATCCAATCAGTTTGTGATTAGTGGTCAGTTTTAGGCACCTCTAGGTGAGGCAGATGAATTCAGTTGTTAATCCAATCAACCTATGATCTGAGGTCAGGTTTAGGCACTGCTTGGGTGGAGCAGGTTAATTCCTATGGGTGGGGCTGTGGCTTCCTCTCAGGCTCCAGACCCTTGGAGAAGAGTGGTCTGCAGGCTATATGAGGGATGGGTCAGCACTAGACTCACGGGCTGCTCCCTGAACTCTCCCCCTAAAGCCACTGACCCAAACCCTACTTAGGTGTCTCTAGTCCACTGTGCCCTCCCTCTGCTGGAGGCCACAGTAAGTAGGTGCCACTGTATTTCAGTCTGAGTTCCCTTTAAGAACTCAGTCTCTCTGTCAAGCTGGCTAAACCTAGCAGCTTTTTGCTTTTCACAACTGGGTGCTGTTTTACTCTCAGCTGTGTTGCTGTAGTCTGGGAAGCTCATTTAGGGCTTTAGAACCCACCCTTCTTAGGTGGAGCCCCTGGCTACTGAGATGTTTCTCCGTCCCTTTAGCTGCTGTCTGTGGGAGCCCTGCCAGCCTCTCTAGTCTTTGCACTTCCTACCAGTCATGTTGTGATGAATCAGCTCTTCTGTTCTGTCTGATAATAACGCTTTTCTCCAGTTGGTGTTCTGTTGGTTATTCTGGATGATTTCTCCCCAATCAAGTTGTAATTCTAGTTTGGTGTTGGGAGGAGATTGGTGTGGTGCCACTTACTTCTTTGCCATCTTGGATCTCCAAGAGGGAGCATTTTTGAATAGTTCTGTTGTTTTCTGTGTAGACACACCATTGGTAGACTATAATATAATTAGCATGGACAGTAAATATTTCAGAGTGGTTTGTCACAGAAGATAAGACACTTTAGAGTCTCAGGATTGCACCAAATGATCTTGTCCTCTCCTTGAAAGTGATAATGCTATTACCATATTAAAATTTGTAATCCTATATGCTCTATTAATTTCTGATTTGGGCTAGTGCTTTTATCGAAAGTGTTATTTTACATGGATTCAAAACAGACTCAATGAATGTTGAAAGCTAACTTTTAAGATTTCCAGTGCTATTCTTTATTATCAGATGCAATTTGTTATGAAGGAGGAAATTTGAGCATGTAAAACCATTGTATTTTCAAATTGATTGTTTTTAAGCCTTTAAATAAAATCACCATGCTCTTCATACTGTTCTCAGCTTAACCTACTGCAAAAAGAGTAGAATTACTCGATAGCTAAAGATTATGAATAGCTTTACCAGGTAGGAAAGTATTAAATAAAGTAAAAAGGATAATTTTTTTTTGTTAATTAAAAACACCACCATAAAACTATAGTTGCATTATAGAGGAGGCAATGAATTTGAAGAATCTACAGTGAGCTTGCTATAAAAGAAAGACCAGTGTTTTACAGTGAAAGACAATAGGATTTGAATCCTGGCTTGGGGGCAACATATGCCAAACAATATCAGTGAGTATCAGTTTCTACATTGTGAAATAAAGGTAATTAGACCTAACTCAAAAGTGTCAGGTACATACATCTAGCTCATAATAAATACTTAATAAATATTAGTATTTTTCCCTTCTATCCAAGGCTTTTAAAACATCTTCAACACAAAGATAAAATAAAATAAAATAACTCATAAACCAACACCAAATTTATGCATTAAAACTCTTGTTTTTTTCTTTATAACTTAACTGATAGATGACCTGGCTAGATATAAAATACTTGTCTTACACTTTCATTTATTAGAGAAAAAAAATGTTGTTCTGCTATTGTTTTGCTCTCTATGCTGCTATCAAGAAATCTGATGATAAGATTTTCTTACTTTGTAATACACTTAGTATTTTTTGACCAATAGTCCTGAAGTTTCTTTAATTCTCATCTTTGAAGTCTATTTGCCTAGCTGGGATATGTATTGAAGGCATTGCTTTTATGTCAGTTTTCCTTTGTGTATGATACTTTATTAATTTCAATATAAGGATTCCATTCAGTTCTAGGGAGATTCTTTGGATTTTGTTTTATATCCATTCCAATAGTGAACCTCTGTAATTTCTATAGGGATTTAAATTTACTCTTGTTTCCTCCTCTTTCCACACCACCAAGCTTTCAAATGATGCTTGCTCCTTTCAAATTCTTAGTAGAGAGGAATTCCAAGATGGCAGAGGAGTAAGTGAAGCTACACCAATTTCCTCCCAGGACCCATCTGGAATTATAACTTAATTGAGGAAAAATCATCCAGAATAAAGAACATAACACAAGCTGAAAAAAATGCTTTATAACCACTTACAGAACAGAAGAGGACACTTCATCACAATGTGACTGGTAGGAATCTTGGAGATGCCAAAGGTCTGACTGGCCTCCTGCGAATGGCAGATGAAGGGCCTGAGCCAGAGACTCCACCTGAGAAGGGTGGGGTCTAAACTCCAATCTGGATTTCCCAGCCTATAGCAAAAAAGCTGAGAGTAAAACAGTATCCAGCTGTAAAAAGCAAAAAGCTGCAGGGTTTGCTGGCATGAGAGTGCTAGAGAGAAATACCAAAGTGAAGACACACAAAAATACCTTGGCACCCACTTACCCTGGGTTCTAACTGAGGGAGGGCAAAGGGAGGAGAGTTTGAAGCAGTGGCTTTGAGGAGGGAAATGAGGGAACAGCCAATGGGGTCCCATTGCTGACTGATACCCCACACCAAAGGTGCTCTATGCTGAGCCACGCAGCTTAGGCCTGAGGGGACTTCATAGCCCTGTCCACTGGAATTAACCTGCCCTGCCCAGTGTGCCTGAGCCTAGTGGCTGATCAGATTGGTTGAATTACAGCTGAATCAATATGTCTGGCTCAGCAATGTTTTCACTGATCCTTCTCCAATGGCAAAGGAAATAAAGGAACAAATGAACAAATGGGTGTACATCAAACTGAAAAGTTTCTGCTCACCTAAAGGAAACTCCAGCAAAATGAAAAGGGGACCAACTATATGGGAAATATTTGCCAAGGATACCTCAGACAAGGGTCTGATATCCAAAATATATAAAGAACTTATAGGACTCAACACCAGAAAACAGACAGCCCAATAAAATGTAGGCAAAGGACCTGCACAGACACTTCTCTTTAAAGGACATACACAGAGCTCAAAGGCATATGAAAGAATGATCAACATCACTAGCCATCAGAGAGATGCAAATTTAAACCACAATAAGATACTACCTCACACTTGTCAGAATGGCAATCACCAACAAATCAACAAACAACAAGTGCTGGTAAAGATGGAAGGAAAAGGGAACCCTGGTGCATTGTTAGTGGGAATGCAGACTGGTGCAGCCACTATGGAAAACAGTATGGGGTTTCCTTAAAAAAAAATAAAAATGTTACTGCCTTTTGATCCAGCAATTCCACTACTATGACTATTCCTGAAGAACCCTGAAACACCAATTCAGAAGAACCTATGCACTCCTATGTTTATAGCAGTGCTATTTACAATAACAAGTGCCGGAAACAGCATAAATGCCCATCAGTAGACGAATGGATCAAAAAACTTTGGTACATTTACACACAGCAGAATACTACACAGCAGAAAGAAAGAAGGAACTCCTACCTTTTGTGACAACATGGATGGAACTGAAAAGTATTATGCTTAGTGAAATAAGCCAGTCAGGGAAAGACAAATACCATATGATCTCACCCAATACAGGAGACTAATGAACAAAACAAACAAGCAAAACAGAATCTGAGGGATGGAAACAAGGAACAGATTTTCAGTGTGCAGAGGGGAATGGGAGAAAGAGGCAAAAAGGGGAACAGTTTAGTCAAGGAACTAGCATGGGTGACCCATGGACATGAACAACATTTGGGATTGACTGCGGGAGGAGGGATAGAGAGGATGGCGCAGGGGAGAATGTTGGGGGGTAAATGGGATAAATATAATACAACACAATAAAATAAAATAAAAAATTTAAAAGGCCAAGTTGAAGAACTACTTTAGCAAGTGCAAAAAACAAAAGGAAAAAATAATATAATTAAAGAATTTATAACCGATAAAAAATTCTCATTAGTCAACATATACTGAAACATGTAGGAGCAACATGTTATAATGGCTGCAATATAGTTTCATGTTTCAGAAAGAATAAATTTATATATAAGTAAATAGGCATACATATGCATATACAAAGAATTAGGTTGAATAAATGTGCCAAACCATGAACAAATTTTGAATATCTGGGAAGGGTATGTGAATATGTGAATATCCACTGTACTGTTTGTTCAAATTTCCAATAAATTTAATTTTTTTCAGAGAAATGTTGGGTTTAAAATAATCCTAATTTATAACATTTCTCAACTACAAGAGTTCATGGATCTAATATTTTATACAGGAGAATTTCATAAATACTTTTATCAAAAGTTTTATTTTATAAAAAGGAAACTATAGCATAGGGAGTTTCTGTATTTTTCCCAAAGTTATCAAGTTTATCAGTTTCAAAGGTAAAAATCAAACTCTCCTTTTCTAAATCAGTCTTTAATATTTTGTTTTGTTTTTCATATCCTTAGACAAGGATCAGCAGATCCTAGTTAAGCCTGTTAAACCTGTATAAGGTTTAACAGTAAATGGTCTAGACCTTGCTGTTCACATATACAAAGATATGTCACACTTTCCTCTTTGTTTTTCTTTTAAACACTTTTTAAAAATCTGAAACCATTCTTAGCTAAAACACCCATACCAAAACAGACTATAGGGCAAATATGATCTGAGGGGTATAGTTTGGGGTTCCCTGCCCTATACTATTGATTGTCTTTAAGTCTACTGAATCCACTTTCATTGTGAAGCTAAAGTAAACAAAACATATATAAGCAAACTATACTTTGTGGTTGACTATTTATACTCTAAATTACTTGTGACCCAGTTAGAGTTGCCATATTTAGCAAATAAAAATACAAGCAAGATAAAAATTCCATAGCCGTTAAGGTGGTATGGACCCGTTTATCGTTTCTTCTTTGAACAACTATAAGCCCTATAAAGAGTGCAAGATACAACTAAAGTAGAACTCTGGAAAGTGGTAAAAAGAAGCTGAATTGGAATTGTTTTTTACATCAAGACTGGAAATCCAACACAGTAGCATAGTGTCCTAAGTCCCTCTCCTGAAACCCAACAGGAGAAGGTGACCTTGGCCCAGTGTTTCCTAGCTTCCAACCTGGCAACAGAAGGCAGCTCAGTCTCTGGATAGGACAAGAGTTCTGACATCAGCCTCCCTGACACCAATAGTAAAGAAGATGAACCTATAGCTTCACCAATGTTAAAACAATGAGAACTTGAGACATGTTATTTTCTCCAAGGGATGCTGAGGCCTAATAGGCAGAACCAGCAAGAGAAATCCAGCCACAACAAGCACATGGCTCTGAAAAATACATGCGCCTGCAGGGCTGAAACTCCCCATTGCCACACTGAGAAAACCAGTGTAACTTCCTGGGAAAACCTCTGCCACCCCCTCAAGGAGCAGTGATGGGCTCTTTCCTACCAGGAGCCCCAGTGACATCAAAGCAGATTAAAATAATAATGCAAATTCTAAAAGTTTAACTTTCACTGGAACTATACAAGAGCAGGCCAGAAAATGCTTGCTAAAACTAAACAGGATAAAAAACAAACAAAAACAGCTTCAATAAATGATTGAATGCATCTCAGAGCTTCCAAACATAATAGAAAAAGTCCAAAATACAGTAAAAAAGCAACTTACAACACAATAAGCAAAACAAACAAACAAACAAACAAACAAAAAAAAACAATCACAACTTGCATTTTAAAAAATCAACTGATATCAACACTGAGATGGATCAGGTGTTCTAATTATCTGACATGAGTTTTAAAGCAGTTTCCCTAGAAATGCTTCAACAAATCAATTATAACTTCTGATACAAATGGAAAAACTTGAAAGTTATCAGTAAAAATATGATTATAAAAAAGAATCAAATTATTATTATAGAACTAAAATATATAATAATAAAAATATAAACTTGCTAGATGAACTTAACAGTAAAGTAGATACTTTAAAAAAAGAATAGATGAATAAACTGGAGAATAGATAAATAGAATTTACATATGCTAAATAGACTGAATAAATAAACTGGTAAATATAAATAGAGAACTGGACATATATATAACAGTAACAAAATAGCCAACATTCATATTGTAAGAATTCCAGAAGGCGAACAGAAAAAAAGTGGGTTTAAGAGTACTCAAAGAATTAATGATAGAAAAACTTCTCAAATGTGACAAAAGGCACAAATCTATAGATTCAGAAACTGGATCAGATTTCAAAGAAGATAAGTTCAAAGAAATCTATACCAAGACACATCATAATTAAATAAACTTCTATAAAGGGAAGATAAGAAATGCTGTACTCAGGCTAAGAGAAACAGTCCATTATCTATAAGGAACTAACAAAACAGCAGCAGAGTTTTAATTTAAAGCTATGGAGACTACAGAAGTGTTACAATACTTTTCAAGTGTTAAAAAAACTGTCAAACTGAATTCTACACCTGGCAAAATTAAGCTATAGAAATTTGGAAAAATAAAGTCATCCTCAGACACAGGAAAACTGATATAATTGATTGTTGCAGATCTATCCTATACGATTGGCTAAAAGAGCACCTATAAATAGAGAAGAAGTAAAAAAAAAAAAAAAAAAAAAAAAAAAAAAAAAAAAAAAAAAAAAAAAAAAAAAAAAAAAAAAAAAAAAAAAAAAAAAAAAAAAAAAAGGACATCAAGAAGAAATAAGAAACAACAGGAAGAGCAGAAATATGGGTCCATACTTCCCAATGAATTTTATCAGCAATAGTTGATGATTAAAACAAAGTGTAATATCATATGACACTCAGACAATGATATTTAAAAGTAAGGGAAATGAAAATCCTAAATGAAATGTTTATCCCACTCACTCAAAGTAGTAAAATGTTGATCACAGATCCTTCTGTTAGACATGCAGAGTCTATTGGTGGTTATATAATATATGTGTGTATGTGTGTATATTTGTATTTATATTTTAATGACCATAGATAGCATAACAAAACTATAAAATGATATACACTAAAAAAATAATATGAATAAATCAAGATAAAGTCTGGAAATTTTTCAAGTAACTCATAAGAACCCAAGGATAGAGAAAAAATAATCAGAACCAGAAGAAACAATAAGAAGTAACAAATATGGCTTTGGCTGGTGGCACAGTGGATAGGTGCTCGCCCGCAAACCCAAAGGTTGCTGGTTTTATTCCCAGCCAGGGCACATAACCAGGTTGCAAGACAGGTCTCCAGCCAGATCTGTAGCTGGAGGCAGGTGAAAGGCAACCATACATTGAGGTCTCTCTCCCTCTCTTCCTTTCTCCGTTTCTCTCTCTCTAGAAATAATAAATAACATATTTTTAAATTAATTAATTAATTAGATAGGTAATAAATAAATAGGAGAACTTTACTAAATATTTTTAAAAATTTAACATCAAATTTTGTATAATTACAGAAAATAGATGAGAAAGGAATAATTCCCAACTCATTTTATATGGCCATTATTATCCTGATTTTTATATCAAAATCAGACAAATACAACAAGGTAAAGTACAGAACAATATCTTTCATGTTCTTGGATGCAAGATTTTTTTCCTTTTTGAAATATACATCTGTTTAATTTTATTGTTGTTGTATTACATCCATCCCCTTTTTGCTCCCCTCTGGCCCCCTCCCCACTCACCCATTCCCCCCAAAGTCAATCCCACCTGTTGTCCATGTCCATGCTTCCTTTATACTAAGTTCTTGTCTAAACTGCTCCCCTTCATCCTCTGCCTCCCCTGTCCCTACAACCCCCTTCCCCCTGACCACTGAAGGCCTATTCACTGTATTCATATATTTGGTTCTGTTTTGCTTGTTGTTAGTTTTGTTCATTATTGTCCTGTAATGGGTGAGGTTATATGGTATTTGTCCAGCCACTGCAATATTTTTAATAATATACAAATACACTAAATTCAACCAAACATAAAAACATGTGTAAGGCAAAAGTGATTAGAAAGTCAAGGATGGATATAATCTACTGTATAAAACATCTAATTTAGAAATAATCATATTAGTTGTCACAGGAAAAATCTCTTGTCAATATCCAATATCTATTCAGTATATGAACTTGCAGAAAACTAAGAGAGAAATTACTTAACTTGATAAAAAGCTTCTACAAAAAGAGTATTGCTACATAATTCTTAATAGGAAGACTAAATTCTTTCCTTTTAATATCAATAATAAATTCAGTATGTGTATTCAGTATAGTACTGGAAGTTCTAGCCACTGCTATAAGAAAGAGAAATTACAGGCATTCAAATTAGAAATAAATAAATAAAACTATTTATAGATGAATTTCTAAACAGATAATACCAATGAGCCCCCAAACAAAAACTAAAACACCTAGAAATAATAAGTGAAGTTAGCAAGGGCAAAGGATGTAAGATAAATATAAATATCAATTAGATGGCTATTAAAAAATAACAGAATGAACATTTGTAATGATGGAACTGTTTATAACCTTGATTGAGTTGCTGGATACATGCAAAATATGTGCATAAAACCTGTGTAAGACTACATACATGCACATGCATGTGTGTACACATACAAATGAATGAATGTACATCAAATTGGGGAATCCAAATAACATTAGTGGGTTGCATCAATGTTAAGATACTATTATGATATTGTATTATAGCTTTTCAAAATGTTGCTTTTGGGAAAAATTGTGTAAAGCGCACATGGGATCTCTCAGAATCATTTTTTTATAATATTCAATTATCTAAAGCTAAATTTCAATTAAAAATAAAGGATCCTGGGTTAAATCTGGATTTCAAATACAACACATAGTTTTTAAAATATTAATTGGGTCATACTTACACAAAAAAACTATCCATTTTGGTTTTATTTGACCCATGTGAGTATCTCTAACGGAGCAGATTGTGCTATAGCAGAGGAACACTGAGTTTAGGGAATCAACCACTTTTCAACAGTCAGAAAGACAACACTTTTTCTCCAAGGGAGACATCGCATAATCAAGATTCTGAGAAGTTGCCCAAGTGAAGAGAAGTCAGGGCCTATCAGCCTAGATACAAAATGAATGTGTAGGGATGCTCAGGGCCCATAGAAGAGTATCTATCTTGATAGGTAGGAATATGTATGACTTGTTGACACAGACAATAGTTTGGTGAGGGAAAGCAGAAAAAGGTAAAGGGGAATTGTACACCTGAAACCTATATAAATTTATTAACCAATGTCACCCCAATAAAATCAATAAAAATTTAAAGAGATTTGCTGACAGATTGGATTTGGGTAATGAGAGGAGATTCAAAATACTGTATAGCCTTTTGATTTGAGGAACGAGGTGGATGATTATGCCTTGTACTGAGAAAGGGAATAGGGGGAATCACATTTGGGAGTAAAAGCAGATAATTTGTTTTTGCCATGTTAATTTTGAGAGTTCTAATATGTATTAGCCCTGGAAGTCCAAATGCTAGGTAAGGTAATTTGAAATATTTGGCATGCAGTTAAAATTTCAACATCTTTTAAAGCCAGAGAAGATCTTACCCAATTGCTTATCAATCAAGGATAATGCCTACAAAAGAAAGAATTCCTTGCTTACCATAGACATCCCACTAAAAACTGTGTAAAATCAAATCTTTGATTAATATGGCCATTAAAATGATCTATGAAGTGTGCACATAAATTTCTTTTTTCTTGTACCAGTTTTTGCAATTTTCTTTATATCTAGTTTTATTTCAAAGCATTTGTGGCTATTTTTGTGATGGGAAGAACATTAGAATGGCTAAACTATTCAGTGACTCTTTAAGACTTTTTATATAATAAAGAGAAATGTAATTACTGCAAAAATATTTATGACACCATATCCCTTGCTGAATTTGTCATTTCTTTAACGTGTTTGTGAGAATGCAGCATCTTTTATTGATTTTATGTTTGTCATTAAATAAGATGTGTATTCTACAATCAGAAAATGTAAAACAACACACACCTTTTTCATGAATGAATGTCTACCTATGGATGAAAACACCCACTATCACTAATTTCATTCCTATCATCATCTTCATTCCTACAAGAGCTTCCCATTTCCTCCTCTGAGAAACTATGACACTTATAACAGAAGATGCATATAAATGAGGCCTTCAGAGCTTACTGAAAAGAGTCATATTCTAATTAAAGTGGGTCTCCCCCAAACCTTTACTATGTAACTGAACTAGTTGGTAACACAGCAAGGTATATAAAATCAGTTCGAGACATCTCTTTTTTTCTGTGAAGGCCCTGGTTTCAGCCAGCAAATTCAAAGCTCTTTATGTGTTTCAAGCAAAAATTAAACATTTCATTTCTTTATCACAAAAATACATGGCATTTGCTAGAGATCTATGTCATCCAAATTAAAATACAGGCTTAAAAAGAGATATTTGGTATAATGAACAGGCACTACAATACACGTTTTCTGTTTTACTGTTCAAAAGTCTTTGAGCTAGTCATTATTCCTTGCAATTATTACATACTTAAGAACAAGGCACATTTAACATCAATTAACAAATATTTTTGTACATCTGTTACTTGTCAGGCACTGTGCAAGTCACTCAAACTGGATGTGTTTTGATTTACTTGATAGGCATGGACTTTCTATAGTTTTGTTATAATTATTATATATACTGTTGAGGGTAGATCATTAAATGAACAATTACTGTAAACTTACATGAGTACTTATATTATAGAAGTACAGTATGCTATGACAGCTTCAAATAAGGATGCCTAACCAGTTTTTCATTGCTGTTCTGGTGTGCAAAGGACTGCAAAAGAGGGAGAAAATTTTCTGAAAAGGCCCACAAAGAACTGTGAGACTAAATCAACACACACCTCAGAGAATATGTACAAATTAGCTTACAAATGTTAGCAAATTAATATTTCCTTAAAATATTATAAGTACAAATAGTTCCTATTTAAAGACAGCTCTTTGCTATTTATTAAAGTTATGCCTTTAGCAACTATTGAACTAAATGCAGAAAGATTAAGAGATTAAATACTGAAATGAAAACACAATCCAGAATAATAATTTGGTCAGCTCTGGAAGGAATTAAGTTATATGAATCACAAAAGTTTAAAAAAATTAATTGCTCATTACAGTGATGATCTAAATAACAATCCTCATGGTATACTGATTAATTATAAATTAGGTAGAGCTGTGCATTTCTCAAAAAATTCCCTTACACTCATTGACTAATTTGACAGAAAAAATATAATAAAATCAATATGTTGAATAGTTGTATGTCCATTTGCCTTCTCTATTCAGATATTTAGAATGTGCTCAAAAAGTCTTAAATTATTTTTGTTGTATTCAGGAAAATATGTCTCACCTTTATTATAATGAAAACTTGTTAATATTACATTTTTCTCCTGTCCAAACTGTCTATATAGTAGTTTCACAAATTATAGAATGAATGAGAAATTTCCACAACTGCACTGCTATTAACATTATATGAATCAATTTTATGTGAATGAATATACAATTTTCAAAATCCCACACTTTTGACAACCAGTTTGGCTGAAATCAGCTTTTGTTTTACCCTGCTTTTCTTGTTAAATTGGGATTTCTATAATTATATGAACTACTCCCATGGTGATCATCTCATTTATATATAATTAAACAGAAGATTTGGCTGGTAAAATGCCAGATCTTAACCTGACCCAAAAAATAACCTCAATTTCCAAATGATCATCAGAAGTAGTTGAGCTCATCCTTATGAAGTGAGCTCATTCTTATGAGTTTCTCTTAGAATGTGCCTCTCAATCACTTTGTTTCCAGAGTGGAACCTTAAAGGAAGCAAGAATTATAACGAAAGGGTCCTGGCCTTCTGATCCAGAATTAAGCCAGAAAAGACCAATCTCCCTCAGAGGAGCTAATCATATAAAATGAAATATTAGTCAATATGTTAATGGAAGGCCTTTAGTTAGCTCAATGGTGCAAATCAAGAGGAGATGTTCAAGATATTTAAAGACATAGTTTATTTATAAGAGAAAAATATCCTTGAAGAATTTTAGTACCAGGTAAACAACAAAATTGAAGAAAATGTGGTAAATGCCAGTTTGTATTTAGTTAAAATCCTGGTAATTTTTACCGATCTGTTTTCAAACTGAACTGGAAGCAGCATTTAGCCTATCTCTAACTACTACTATTAGACTATAACTGTCCGACAGGATTATGCTCACTGTTCTCAGTGTAATTACACAAGCCAAACTCTGTGCCTAGAACACAGAAAGTCCTCTAGAAGCTTCTATGTCAATCTCTTCTCCATCCCATTCTGACAAAGCATAAAGGAAAGACTAGAACTATTCATCAAATATAAAGGTACCATTGCCTTTAACACTATCATTCTTGTTTACAGAATAGGTTTTAAAAATATTTTTCCAAATAAAAGCAGTTCTTTAGATAAAGCATTTTCATTTTGTCCTGAACAGCTCATTATCAATCCTTAATAGATTTATTATTGTAATAAATCATTTAGATTGTAATGATATATTTTAAGGCATCCATAATCTTGAAATTAATATAGTAGGAAGGTGAAATGAAATGACTTATTAAAAGCTTTGAAAAAGAATCCTTTAGTCCTTCAAATATCTATAGTTAGATATTTATACTATATTTGGAGAAGCAGATGTATAGTGGTTATAAACATGGCTTCCAGAATCAGACTGATACAGACTGCAATGTAACCTAGACCATTTGCTGGAATGTTGCTCTTTCTAAAACATCAGTTTTCTACTTACAAACTTGAAATAATACTAAGAATATAATGCATATATGTATTCCAGAATGAAAAAAAAAAATGTCCAGGACTTACTTCCAAATGATAAAGGCATATTGCAGAATATATAAGGTCTGTCTCAAAAGTATCAAGCCAAATGTCAATATAATTAAAAGTTTGTGCAGCCAATACTTTTGGGACAGACCTTATATACTAGTCCTTTATAAAATGATGACTATATATTTTAAAAAAGACCAGTAAATATATACACCAAAGTGTTCATTTTAATTACTTCTTGGAAATCAAACAGCAGAAATGAAGAGAGAGGTCATTTCACATTTTTTTGTCTCCTTTTTTACAAAGTTCACCTTTGTAGTAAAAAATCAGATTTGTTTTACAGGATTGTTTTGAGGAATAACTGAAATAATGTTGATAGGCTTTAAACTACATATCAGTTTAAAACAAATGTTAAATATTATAAATTCCAATTTTGTTGATTTATATTTTATTTCATTATTATTCTATATTTATATAGCTAATTACTAAAATATCATCAATTAATAAACATTAATTGTTTATTAACCATGACATATGCGATTAACCCACTATAAAGCACCGATGTCTCCTACATTGGCAGAACTTAAGATTGTATTAATAGGAAAAATAG
The DNA here is from genome assembly GCA_004026585.1 of Noctilio leporinus. Lineage (NCBI taxonomy): Eukaryota > Metazoa > Chordata > Mammalia > Chiroptera > Noctilionidae > Noctilio > Noctilio leporinus. Next base: position 36,493 of record PVIW01004522.1, read on the forward strand.
TGATAGGTAAATAAAGAGTACATAATATAGATTAAAGCAGGGTATATTTGTCTCTTATTAAACCATCATATATCCCTGTCAAACTTGCATCCACTTGAGCATATTAGGACAAGTTCTGATGTATCTAATTCCTTTCACATATATAAAGAATACAAAATCACACAAAAATGTAAAATTAACAAAGAGAAAAAACTGTGTCAAAATAAAAATACCTTTAGTTAAAATTTTAAAAAGACAGACTTGTATCTACAAAGGATATTTCATATAAGCCATCTAGTTTCAAAGTAAATATTATTACTTAGCAAGTATCAACTTTTTTATACCTTTGATTTGTTGCTTCACAAAGGTACTTAATACTACCTATGAGGCCTGATGAGATCATTTGCTCCTGTGCTTCTGTGAGTACTGGGAAATAACTCATGAAGTTGGAGAAATCTGGTATAGAAGGCCTTTCTTACCTTCTTTGTCTTTACCCCTCCCTTGTATTTCATTTGTTAATAGTAGTATGTAACAAGATGTGGCTTTGCTATTGAGGAAAGCACCTGTTGGCATTTGGGTTGCTAAAATCATTTTTGTATCTAAAACTGTTATTTTGTACAGCTTATCAGAAATGCTGACACTCCCCCTTTCTTGAGTCTCATTTGAACTGTCAGTGCTGTCATCATTTTAATGCAACACATTGGGATGTGTGTAGCTAATACAAATGTATGTCTTTGACATAAATAATATTCATTGTCGAATTTTCTTCTCTGATATTTTTATGACCAACAACCATTCTACTAGGCAGATAACCGCAAATTGTGATTTTCAATGAATCACTGAGCAATAAAGAAGTATGTGCTGTGCAAATTAAACCCTTTTCTATGTGACATGAACAGTTTCAACATAAATTATCTGTAACAGGTTTATTTGTCATGAACTGCAGCCAAAATACTCTGATGGTTAAGTTACCTCCTGCATCTTAAACTCCCCTTCAACAATATTTTATGGGTTTTGAGTTCACACTTTGCCTTCAACAGCTATTCTGCTCTAGCAACAGTTAGGAGTTCTACTGAAATGGAATAATTAAAGTATTAGCAATGGCAAGTTTCTCAATTGTGGCTTATTTGGCAGCTTGTAACCATATATGAAGGAAATATGAAGATAAAAATGAATATGCAATGAATATATACAATATCGAACCTTAGTAAGTGCTAGTTTTTCACACAGATTAATTCATTTAATGCTCACATCTTGAGGAGATAGGTTTTATTTTTAACTCCATTGCACAATTTCACAGATAGGAACCCTAGGCCCAGAGAGAGAGGTAAGATAGCCAACCTCACACAGTTAGTAAGCAATGGAGCCAGTAGAAAACCCCAGACCTCCGAGTTCCAGGCTTTCATTCAAATTATTTTCCAATTCTATATACAAGACTTTTGTATTATTGTGTACAAGGCATTTTGGGTTCTGTAGGGGAGATGGACGGACAAGGCATAGCTCTGTCCCCACAGTTGCTCAAAATACAACAGGAAAAAACAGACATATACATAAAACAAGTAGTAAGAGGTAAAAGATGACAGCTTCTAAAATGGGGGGTAGAAAATGTGAATTGGGAGATAAAGAAGGTTTTAACACTAAAGAGTTTGAATTGAAAATGGCTTAAGCAACTTCAGTAACCTAGACATCTGTGGAGATAGATAACATCCTCAAGAAGCTTTCTGCACCACGTGCACATGCTCATCTGAACTCAAATGAGGCCCCTCCTGGAAGGAAAGCTGAATGTACAGTCCCTGAAGGATACTTCAATCAGCAGGGTCTGGTTGCTGGTTACCAACAGGGAAGCCCAGCTGCCTGGCCTCCAGCAATCCACATCATACAGCAATTCACTCTCTGTGAGCAAATGCTCTGGACCATCTGTGATTTTAGAAAAAGGAGGCAAAAACAGCATCAGCTCAGCCAAAAGCAAGAGCTTCCAAAAATGAAAGTACAACCAATCTGTGCAAAAGGACATTTCATCAAAGATCCAGATTTTTATTTCCAGCCTGACCTGTAGGTCAACTCAGTTTAAACAAATATTTGTTGAGCTTCTCCAAGTGCCAGGAACAATAAGAAGGGCTGAAAATAAGGAGATAATAAAGAAGTTTCTTGCCCTTCCAGGAGTCCATATTCTAGTGGCAGAGATGGATGTGAACAAAAAGTGCACTCCCTGTGCTCTGCAAAAGCACAGCGTGGACCAACTAAAGAGGTCTGGTGTGTTCTCCCAACACAGAGCTTTTCTAATGGGACAGTGTCTACAGATCACCTAGGAACTGTCATGTGCAGATTCTTACCCTGTGCATCCAGGGTGGGACCTGGATTTCTGCATTTCTAACAAGTTTCCTTGGGAAGTTGAAGCTGCCGATCTGAGGACCACATCCTACATGCCAAGGTTAGAGGAGACCACCTTGCATGAGTGTGTTGTGATTAGTGAGACAAAGAAGCTGGGAAAGGGCACTTGATAGGAAGATCTGAGAAAGTCAAGTATATGTTAGCCAGCCAGTGACCAATAAGGAAGCTGAAAAGAAGTTCCCTCTTAATAGAGCAAAAGAGCATGAGGCTGAAAGTGTCTAGAGAGATTAGCAGGAACTAGGTCTTGGTAAAAACTTGCTTTTTATCCTATAGGTGGGTCAGTGATTCATAATCTTTGAGTACTTAAAGTTACTTTGACAGCTTGCTTACAATCCAGATCTCTGGACTTTGTCCCAACTAGATTGTGACTCTAAAGCTGTTGGTACAGTAATTAAAAACAACAAGGAAAAAAAAAAAAAAAAACTTTTAAAACATCCCTCCCTAGCAGATTATTAAGCAGGTGATTAACAGGCCACACTTGGGGGTGGGAGGAATGGCACAGATGGTGGGTAGGTCTGAAGAGTTTTAGCCAGAAAAATGAGATTTGCTTTTTGTAAATTCACAGTAGACATAGTGGTTTAAATTGGAGATCTGGAAATGTTTAAACTAGTTGGGAACCTGTTATAATAATACAAACAGGTGAGACATGTATGAAACAGAGCATTCAAAGGAGAGGACAAGCTTAGAAAAATATAGGCATGGAAATGTCAGAACTCCCCATTAGGTTAAATACAAAGTGTGAGGGAGATAGTGTAACCTTTGTGACTCCCAACATTTCAGCCCAGGTGATCAACATGAGGTGAAGCTACAAACTGAAATAAAAATATATATACTTTATATACCAATCATCAGATTAGGTGAAAATGATAAATTTCAGTTTAGGGTAGCTGGCTTTTAGGTTTCAGAGGGTCACCCCAAAGTGAATGTACATCAGACAGTTAGCTACCTAAGGCAGGAGTTCAGGAAAGCAATTCAGGCTGGAAATCTCATGCAGAAAAAAGATATACAAAATCCTTAAAGTTACCTGTCTCTTGCATTTCTTGAAACTCAAGGCTAATGCCTAAAATTATACTGGTAGATTTTAATGTTTTTTTGTATTACATGTTAGTCCCTTCAGAAAGGAAACATCTATGATTTTCAGTCACAAACAACCTAGAGGAAATTAAAATGAGAGCTTTAATAGAAACCATCAAAGGGGAGGCTGCTGGGAATCTGTGGACAAAAGAGATGCCACATCACACAAAATAATCATCACTTGAGGCATCATCTATTTTGTTTTGCTCTTTTATCCTCACCTGAGGATATATTTTATTGATTTTAGAGTTAGAGAAATGGGGTGTGGGGGGGTGACATCAATGTGAGAGAGCAATATCAATGGGTTGCCTCCCATACACACCATGACTGAGGATCAAACTCTCAACCTAGGTAGGTACCCTGACAGAAAATTGAACCCATAACCTTTTGGTGTACAACACAATGCTCAAACCAACTGAGCCACCAACCAGGCTGAGGCATCATCTTTTTCTACAAAAAGTCAGGCAGCTGTGAATGGGGGCAGATGCCAAGCCAGTATGTAACTGGCTATAAAAATAACCTCATTACAAAATGGAAGGATGGGGGCAAGATATCAAAGTATGTAACCCAAGAGTCATCTGGCAGAAATAAATCAACATAAGCCCTGTGCCAGTACACCCGTTTATTTAAGAAAATGTGAAGTAACTAATTCAAACACCACCCAATGTCATCAATCAATCATGATTTCTGATTGAGCAAATAATATGATCAATAATGAGCATCAAAAGTGAAATGCATAATTTTGTTAAACTTAGTGGAAAGCATAGTTTGTACTTATTACAAACATAAATTTTGGTGTCCTTAAAACTACTTTTACTTTAAAATTTTGGGCTATAGTCATCTACACAGATATAGGTGGACACAGAATATTTCACTTTGACAAAAAGAAAAAAATATTTAAAGAAGAAGCTGATTTTCAATTGCCTTCCTTTTTATTGATAAAAAATTATGTATGTTTACATGTTTAAATTTCAATCACCTTCAAAGTACTTTCCTTTTCTTTTATTAATTCATTGCTGCTGTGTTACAGTTGTCCTGTCCCCCCCCCCTTCCCCCGCCATTGCTCTTCCCTGCCCCAGGCTTTGCTGTGGACAAAGTTGAAGCAGAGGCAGCTCATCAGTATCCACCTCAGGCCTGCCGTCCAACATGGGATGAGCACTTACATAAACCAACCTACATGCACATAGTGGAAGAGTTTGCTGATGTGAAAAATGATATTGATAAACTTGGGAAATATACAGGACATTGTTTTCACTTTTAAAAAAATACAAAAGTGTATAACAGCAATATATGCATTACGCTAAAAAAGTAACACAATTTGGATGGAATATTGAAATGGTATCAAAGATGATTTCTTGGTGATAGGGTTATAGGTTTTGGGGCTATTTTTTCTTGTTGTTCCACTTTGCCTCTCATTTTATCAAATGATAAGTGTTAATTTTACAATCATAAAATATAAATGATCACACACAAAACAGTGTCCTTTCTATTTGTATTTATTTCTTCTGTGCTTCTCTTCTGGGCCAGTTCTCTGAAGGTTTAGATATTCGAAGGTCAAATGGGTGATTAGCAGAGAAGTGGGTTCCATCCAATAAACAGAAGCAGGGGTGAGTCAACACTAGAGGCAGAAAGGCCCAAGGCACAGGAAGGAACCTAGGTTGTTGTCACCTTCCTCCTCATTAAACCCTTCAAAGGGCTCCTCATAATCTTTGTTTAATAACAGGTCACTTTGATATCTCAAACTAGCTGTTTCTGTGATTATATTTGTGGGATAAAAATCAATAACACATAGAATGTCTGTTTAAGCTGCTTTTCATAAAATGTGGTATATCATGTTTGTTCCTGTTGGAGAAAGCCTGTTTATATTTAAGGTATAATGTCTGTTAGAAGAGCTATTATCAAAAAGATAGGAGGTAACAAGTGTTGACAAGGATGTAGAGAAAAATAAACTTTTCTACAGTTATAGGAATGCAATTTGATGCAGCTACTATTTTAAAAGGTGTGGAAGTTCCTAAAATTAAACAACAACAACAACAACAACAAACTAGAACTGCCATATGATCTAGCAATGCCACTTCTGATTATATATCTGAAGTAAATTAGACGACTATCTCTAAGAGATATCTGCACTCCCACATTCACTGCAACATTATTTGTGTAGCAAGGACATGGAAACACGAGTGTGTCCATACACAGATGAATATAGAAAAGGTGGCATAGATAATTGATTATTATCAAGCCATAAAAAAGGATATCAACATGGATGAATCTTGAGGGCTTTTTTTTAAGTGCGATAAGTCAGATAAAGAAAGTCAAATTCTGTATGATCCCACTTACATATGGAATCTTAAAAATTCCCAGAAACAGAGAACAGATTGGTGGTTGCTAGAGGTATGGGGCAGGGGGTGGGGAAAATGAAGTGAAATATTCAGAATGTAAAAACTTCCAATTATAAGACAAGTTTTGGGAATATCACGTACCGTATGATGACTACAGTTAACAATAATGTACAATGTACTTGAAAGTTGCTAAAAGAATAAATCTCACAGTCCTCACCACAAAGGAAAAATAAAAGAGAAAGTAACTGGGAGGTGATGGGAGGTAATGGGAGGTGAGGGATGTGTGTTTGTATTAACTTACATTACTGTAGCAATCATTTTATAATATATACATCACAAAATTTACCACATTGTACACCTTAAAACTTACACAAAATTATGTCAGTCATATCTCAATAAGGATGAAAAAAAGATATACACCTAAACCCTTCCAGATGTTGTTATTTTAAACCTTTCCATCGCCAACAGAAATAAGTGTCCTCTTTACATCAAGATGTGCCACATCTAAGGAGGAAAGTTTGCCAATTAAATATTGATGATGATGTTCTAAAAGTATACAGCCATTGTACAAAATAAATTTCCACTTAGGGATTTACAAAACAGTGATCCTTAAAAGAATTTCAGAACCAATCTATTCTATCTTCAAGAACAATTCTATTTAGTATAATTTTTGACAATTTGATTTGCATATTATATTTATGAAGCTTAATTGCATTAGCATAATTATAGTACTGGGCTTTAAAATATGTAATACAATTTGCCCCATTTAGATTTTCAGGGACTTTGTGTAGCATTTGAAAAACTTTCAATGACAAAAACAAACAAACAAAAAAATAAGCACGGAGTCCTTTTCCAAGAGTCTGATTAAATTATAACATCACAAAGAAAAGCAGAGAGTTAATAATCCTTGACCCAGACCACCTTTTTCAGGAGGCAACATAAATAATATTTCAAAAATTCCTAATAGGCCAGTGAAGCAAGTTAGAATTCCTGCTGTTTTCTCCTTTCCTCCACCTTCATCAAGTAATATAGCTTTATGCCTGAATATTAGAGTATCTGTTTTATGTAGAGAGAAGAAAAAAAGGTGAAAGAAAGTTCATGAAGATAAAACAGAACATAACAGAAAAGAAAATTACAGAAATAGAAAAGAATAGGAAAGGCCAAAATGTGAAATTCATGAATACCTCTGTATGATAGAAATTGAGATAATAACATAGTAACAAATAGACCTATATTTCTTCTATTTGCCATGATTTTTAATACATATAAATATTTAATTTGCAAGGATCTAGGCTAATCATTCCTATTTAAACATTTTCAAAACTACAGTTTCAGAAAGTATTTCTTAAAATGTATGACAACTAATGAGATACAGGCTTATATGTGCTAAAATTTTTGTAAATTTTCGAGCTATTTCAGTTTCAGAAATCAACTTATCCAACTACTTCTTTTAAGTGTGAGCACACTGAGGTTTGAGTAGGTGCCTCCTAATGACAACCTAAGCAGAGGGCAGAGGGCAAATAGACTCACAGATGCTGATGTCTTTTTTTTTTTTTTTTAAGATTTTATTTCATTATTTTTAGAAAGAGGGGAAGGGAGAGAGGGAGAGAGACATCAATGTATGGTTGCCTTTCACCTGCCTCCAGCCACAGACCTGACTGGAGACCTGGTTTGCAACCTTGTTTTGTGCCCTGGCTGGGGAATTGAACCTGCGACCTTTAGGTTCGCAGGCCGGCACCTTAACCACTGTGCTATAAGAATTTTGCTAGAGGTTTCACATCATTGGCATTGGAACAGCTCAAACTATCATTGTTAAACTCAAATAAAAATTTCCCGAGATGACTATTTTTTTGGATCCTTTTCTCTGCAATTTAACAGCAGCCCTGGGCCAGAGCCTGATCCTGAAAGTTAAAGCACTCGTCAGTACCTTTCATGGCTCTATGAAAGAAGCTTGGGTGATTTCTATAGTAATAATTCATAACAACTAACATGTTCTGACTGACTCTTGTATATCAGGCACATTTAAAAAAATTTAATTTTATTGTTGTTGTATTATGTTCATCCCATTTCCCCTTCTTTCTCTTCCCTTCCCCACTCCCCCCACCCAAGTCAGTCCCACTTGTTGTCTATGTCCATGGGTTTCCATGCTAGTTCCTTGACTAAACTCTCCTTCTTTGCCTACTCCTCCCCGTTCCCCCTCCCTCTTAACCCCTTCTCCTATGCCCACTGAAGGTCTATTTATTGTGTTCATGTATCTGTTTTTGTTTTGCATGTTTGTTTGTTTTGTTCATTATTGTCCTGTAATGGGTGAGATCATATGATATTTGTCTTTCAATGGTTGGCTGATTTCACTAAGCATAATATTCTCCAGTTCCATCCATGTTGCTGCAAAGGATAAGAGTTCCTTCTTTCTTTCTGTTGTGTAGTATTCCATTGTGTAAATTTACCAGTTTTTTGATCCATTCATCCACTGATGGGCACTTAGGCTTTTTCTAGCACTTGGCTATTTGTAAATAGCACTGCTGTGAACATAGGGGTACATAGGTTCTTCTGAATTAATGTTTCAGGGTTCTTTGGGACTCTATCAAACTGAAAAGTTTCTGTTCAGCTAAAGAAAACACCAGCAAAGTTAAAAGGGAACCAAGTGCATGGGAAAACGTATTTGCCAATGATCTCTCAGACAAGGGCTTGATATCCAAAACATATAAAAAATTTATACAATTCAACATCAGGGAAACAGACAGCCCAATTAAAAAATGGGCAAAGGACCTGAACAGAAATCTCTCTGAGGAGGATATATAAAGGGCCCAAAGGCATATGAAAGAATGTTCAATATCATTAGCCGTTAGAGAGATGGAAATTGAAACCACAATAAGATACCACCTTACACATATATCAGGCACATCCTTAAGCACCTACAGATGCCATATCATTTAATCCTCACAATAATCATATATAGTACATACTCTTACTATTCCCCATTGAAAAGGCAACTGAGACACACAGAAAATTTGTCTGAATTCCCCAGCTATATACAGATTTGATTTGATTTTCACAACTGTAATAACTCACTAATGTTATTATTTTCATTGGATAGACAGGAAAATAGAGGAACAAAGAATAAAAATGATACTCTAAGATGGCTTTAACTATTGGTGGTAAAGCCAGGGTAAGCTTTGGCTCAGAGTCTGTGTGGTTTTATGTATGTTCCCTATGGAAGCCCTCCTTAAAAGATATTACTTCTATAGGCTATCTCTGGATGTGTTTTGATGCATTGCTTCTAATGTATCTTCTTCCAATGCTTCCTGGGCATGAACACATCTCATTGCAGGGTGTGGAGTGGAGCAACACCTTCTTAATGGGCTTTTCTGCCAGTCATATTCTGATAAGTGTAATGCATGTGACTTTAGGATTCAGTACAGCACGGGTGTCTTATCACAGAGAGATGGCTATGGCAGACACAGGAGTCTCAGTAGTTCCCCCAAAGGATACCCTCAGTTAATTCTGTTGGGTTTGCATAGCAAACTCTAGTAGACATGTGTAATTGTTATCATAGATCAGGCCACCAATTAGTTGGTGTAGTATCTGAATCTCTCAACCAATGAGCTGAGCATATCTCTAAAGGATTTAAAGAAGTAACCTTCAGACATCTAAACATACAGACAACTATTCCTGATAATGGTGGCTGTGAGGAGCAGGCTGTGGACACTATTATATTTCACATTTTTCACTGAAAGGTGCTATAATCAGAGCAGAATCCAGCCATTAGCCTGGGAAATGGGCTTCATCAGAATGATAAAGAAATGGGTTGTACATTTAGGTGACAGTAATCAAAATTGATATTATGAATAGTATAGAATGGAAACCAGGGCTAGAGGTAATAAAATATTTCTTAACTTAAGTCAGATTTGTTCCTGGGAATTGGGGAATGGCTGTGAAGGAACTGGCATGAAGCAGGGAATCTTGTGAGCTTAATACCAATAATGTTAGAAAAACATTAGCCCCTGCTACCTAGAGAATCTCAAATTCAAACAAATATACACTCATATACTCATAAGAGTATATGGAGGCATTCTTAGAGAAAATATGAACCATACCTTCAAGGTACAAATGCTGAAACAATCAAGATCTTCAAGAACATATCCAAAATGAGTTCTTATCATGTATGGTAAAACATTGGGACAATTCACTAGTGTATTCATCCTCTGAGGAGGGAGCTATAATTATCTCCACTTTGTAGAGAAGATAAGTGAATTATGGAAAGGTTAAAAGACTTTTAATGACAAAAAACAAACAAACAAACAAACAACTTTTAGGCAGAAGAAAGAAGTGAGAACGTGAAATGTAATTTAAAGCAGGCAAGTGATGAGAACCCCAAGGTGGACCTACAGCATTTTCCTGAGAAACATGTTTTAAATATGCAAATTAATGGCCTAGCCCCCTTACACTGAATCTAAACACAGCCTTTGAACACAGCCTGGTTCTTGACTCCTTCGCACTATATTCTGTTCTTTTATGAATAATAGCAATAGCTAACATAAATTAGGTTCTTACTCTTTGGCTAGGATTATTCCAAGTGTTTACAACCTGGGGCAGAACCAATAATATGCATCAAATGTTCATTTTCTCACCTCATTTTAGAGTTTCTTCTAGTAGCAGGAGATGCCTGAAGTGCTATGAGCTACTTCTCAGAGAATGTGAAAAGACCATGTCAATCCTCCTGCCTTTCTATTCCCTGATGTAGCCAACTGGAAGCCTCTGGTCCAGATGGCCAAGCTCCAGTGTTCCAGCAGTCTGGGCTGCTGGGCAGCTACATGGACATCAGTCATCTCAAAGGCCCACCCCTCCCCATCAATAACCTTGTGTAAATGAGAAATAAATCTTTGTTGCATTAAGGAACAGAACTTTAGGTTGTTTTCCAGTGTACACTAATCTTCTGAAAGGTAACATACATAACTTGCTTAACCATCCCAATATTCCCAAGACTCTCAGTGAAGGAACGAATTTGTCACATTCCAATGTGACAAATGACTGCGAAAATGTAATTCCAATGAGCCAACCCTATTAAAGCTAGAAATGGGAATCTGCCTTGTTCCATCTTCTGAAAAGAGTGTCTTGAAAAATGATTAAGGTAAAGGTAGTATACCAGAGCTAGCTTCCTAATTGGAAAGATTCTAATTTTAGCATGTTTGAGTAACACAAACATGTTGCTCAAGTGAAAAACAAAAATAAGAAAAAATGATTTCAATTTTTAGGAAAATATTTTATAGAATAAAATATGCAGATAAAAGTTAGTAGGAAGATCCTAATAGTAAATAATAATCTCTAGGGGAGATAAATTTGTTTTTTCTTTTAATGATGGATTTATTTTATGATGATTAAATGGCAAGCAATAGAAGAATGTATCTAACAGAGAAAGACAAAGTTTGAGAGAGCTATTAATTGCCTTTTGCCATGCAGTCCATAATGATGATGATTAGAGGAGATCATAATTGATTACTAACACCTCTCCACCTGGACATAAGAGGAATTATGGAGAATTCATCTTCAGCATTAAAATAAAATAGATGATGACAAATATCACATGTAACTATCAATGTGGAACAAAACAATAGATGAGAAAGAGGAAGTTAAATAATTACTTCTTGCTTTTTTGTGCTAAGTACTTAGTAAGGGTACTGCACATAGCTCTCAAAAATGCATTAAGAGAAAAAAATAATATTACTTATTGCTAATGTTCATATGGTCCTTTATCTATACTAAGCACTATTTGAAGTCTTTCCCATTAAATAACTGTTTAATTGTCACAATCCATTTGGTATCGATATTATCTCATTTTCAAAAGAAGAAAACTGAGACAGAGAAACTTTACAACTTGTCCAGAGTCACAGATGTAGAAAGTAGTAGAGGTAGTATTTAAGCCCAGAGTCTGGCTCCAAAGGCTGTGCTATTAACCATTATGCTCACTACTTCTCTTTCAAATCACCATATATGGACAGGTGGTAATGATGCCTTGTCCTGTGGTCATAGAAGGAGCATGAGGAATTAAATCAGAAGAGTTGTGTTTCATTCCCACCCACTTTTGTCACTTGCCAAGTTTGAGACCAAAACTGGGTATGTTTTTTGTAAGCTAGGACATCCATGATCCATGATCAACAGCACAGAGTTGTCATGATCAAACAAGCAAGGGAAAAATACAGGAAGTGCTTTTTAAACAGCTAATTGTTTTATACATGTAAGAAATAAAGTCCAGGGCATGGCACAGGTGAGCATGGAAAGCATTCCATGTAATTTCCTGGGAGTATTATCTTAGGTTGGTATTCCAAAGTACCATAGGCTGGAAGGCTTAAGCAATAGAAATTTCTTTTCGCAGAACTCTGTGGACTAGAAGTCCAAGGCCAGGGTACAGCATGGTCAGATTCTGGTGAGAGCTGTCTTCCCAGCCTTCTCCACTGTGTCCTAGCATGGCAGAGAGAGATAGAGGAAGAATAAGCCCCCTGAAGGCTTTTTGGATAAAGGCATAAATCCCCTAACGAGGGCCCAACCTTATGACCTCATCTAAATCTCTTCCAAAGGTTCTATCTCCAAATTCCATCACATTGAGGGTGAGGACTCAAACATATGAATTTGGGTGGGACAGAATTCAGTTTATAGTACTCAGTGAAAGAATCAAAGTATTTCTTTATGTATTTATATTGGGTAGGGAATCTGGAAGACATGTTAAATATAAGAAGAAAGGGAAACTTTCTGAAAATAGCACTAAATGTTTGGTAAATCCATTATATCACCAAGAAAAAACTGGATCAGATATGGATGTGTTCAAAGTGATCATAAAATGCTTTGAAAAAGAAGGTAGAACTCTTCTTTGGAGAAGTGCCTGAGGCACTTCACTATGGTGGGTGAGAAAAGGCTGTCAGGATCTAAGCTTTGATCTTGACTCTGTCATTCTCTGTGGTGTTGGCCAAGTCACTTAATTTTTCTAAGTGTAGCATCCCTCTTGTTTGTTGCTAGGGTTCCTTGTCCAGCAATTTACAACTATCTTTGGGTTTTAAATATGTTCCAGAAAAGTGTACATTCTCCATTACTAGAAATAGCCTTTGTCTGAATCTCTGCTAATTTGGCCTTTTGATGCTAAATTTTTAACATTCACATATCCAATTTCCCACTTAATCTGCACCTGGAAGTCTTGTAGGAAATCCTAAATATATCCAACAGTGACTTCTTGGTATCTAGTCTAACTCCACTTATTCTTATGAAAACTTTCAGCAATTTGATTTTTCCAACTGGCTAAATAAAAACTTCTAAATCATTCTTGACTCCTCTCCTCTCACACTCCATATCCTAGCAGCTTTGCCTTCAGACTCCCACCATTTCTAAACATTTTTACCACTTCTTTCCTTATAACACCTTCCACATAGCTTATTGCTAAACATCCTTATGTTCCCTTTTGTTTCCTCAGTTATCTGCCTATAATGTTTCCTATGCCAGAGAAAATATTTTAAATGCCTGTGCTAATGTAATTGGGTCAATTTGTTATAACTTTTGTATTAACACACTTGTATCTGCATTAATAAATTGAGCAACTGAGTTAAAACCTATTTGTGACTATTTCTAAGAAGATATTGAATAATTTTGAAATATGTAATTATGAGCAGGAGTTAAAGCAGTGAACAAAATAGGAAAAATAAAAATAATGTACACACGCTCATGCACAAAGAGTAAGAGACTATGCCAATTAGGTCCCTATGGATGTTGGAAAATTAAAAAGAAGTTGGGGCCCTGGCTGGGAAGCTCAGTTGGTTAGAGCATCAAACCAATATGTCAAGGTTGTTGGTTCAATCCCTAGCCAGGGCACATACAAGAATCAACCAATGAATACACAAATAAGTGGAACAACAAAATGATGTCTCTGTGTCCCTATATCTCTCTCTTAAATCAATAAACCAATTATTTTTTAAAAAAAGATAAATCTTGGATTCTTCAGGTAAAATATTTATTTACTAAAAGACTAGAAATAGAATCTATGTATCCAAGTCCATATCACTGATGTGAAAGTCATGAGGGTCAGAGGCTTTGGCATGAGGGGGGAAAGAGAAACTGCCATCTGCGAGCTCAGGTTGGGAGTTCTCAGCCAAACATGCATAATTCTCATTATAGACCAAGGACCAGCAGGGACAGATTCATACTCCTAAAGGCAGTTCCCAACTGACAAACAGGTGATGCTCTAGCAGTTCATTTGAAAATTGACAATGTGGAAATCACAGCATTTCCCTCCATAAAAACAGTGTTATTAACGGTGGTAGGCTGAGTCCCGTGGCAAACACATAAAAGCTTATTTAGCCCATAATAAAGCTAAAACTCAGCACATTTGCTGCAGAAAAATAATTCTCTTGCAACTAATAATGAAACAAAACAGAAAAACCTATAAACTTGAATAAAAAAAACAGTGGTTTATTTCTCTTGAGTGCTACTGCTTATAAAGGCACAGTTTTAATTAAAAGAGGATGAGAAAGAAGATGGAGGTGTTGATGGAGAGTCTAGAGGGACTGCTGAGAACTCATGAGGGGGCTTAGGTTAGGTCTGATTTCACTTTGAACCATAAGGTATTGGGTATCTTCAATACAGCTGTATCTACTTGTAGCTTTGTTTTTGTATATAAGCCAAAATGTACATTTTTTAAATTCTGAAAAAAATTACAGGAAATAAAGGAATGTGGAAGTAAAAATATGCTTATAAAGTAAACTGAAGAAAGTTAAGAAAAGTAAAAAAGATAGAAGAATGGATTTGTGTATGGGCAAGGAAATAGTCACATAGAATTAGCTGAGAAGAAAGGGAAGATTGTGCTACCATTCTATGCTTGAAGGTGAATTCAAAAAAAGTGTAGAAGTTATATTGGGTCATAAATTCCCTAATGGGGTAACTCTGGCCAGTCTTGTGGCTGTACTGAACAATATGAGGAAGAGAAAATGTGTTAGATCAGACATTGTATGTATAGGGATATATTTGTTGAGAAATTGGTGTTAATTATCTAGTAAACCCCTTCCTTTATAAAACATCTTTATGAATATATGATGCAATCATCTTATTTCCTAATAAAGTATTTCAACTTAGCAGAAAATTTAATTTGGGATTTTAATTATCTTCACACTTTTTTTTAACTCTTCTCATATATGTTATCCTTGCTATGATTAAAGCTTCCAAAACAACTTTTTTGTATGATCCCCAGTTTCTAATCACAACAGAAAGACTATGAGGATTGTGCAGTTATTTTACTTTTTAAAGGATTTTATTTATTTACTTTTAGAGGAAGGGAGAGGGAGTGAGAAAGTAATGGAGAGAAACATTAATTTGTGAGAGATACATCAATCTATTGTCTCTTACATACCCCAATCTGGGGACCTGGCCCACAACCCAGGCATGTGCCCTGAATGGGAATTGAACTGGCCACCCTTTGGTTCATAGGCTGATGTTCAATCCACTGAGCCACATTAGCCAGAGCTGTACTGTTATTTTAGATACGTTGAGTGAAGCACTAAAATAAATTTGTTTTATTTTTGGTTGAATAATCTAATATTTAAAAACTGATGCTTGCAAATGTTTCTATTAATAGAGTTTTATCAGTGCTCAGTATAGCTAAGAAAGCTACGAGTTGTTTATTTAAACATACTCAGAGAGATTTGCCACAAGGTCATCAATAGTAGTGCAGGTTCTATAGCCAACTTGCCTCAGTTCTGATGGGTTTCCTTCCATTGATTCCTACTTTTAGTGCCTCCACTTTCTTACCATGAATGGAAGCTGAATGTGCATCTTAATATGAACTAACCATGAACAGTACCCATATCTGTCAGAAATTACTTTAGTCTTGAGAATGTTGAACTACATTTAATGTTAAATTATGCTAAGCATATATTAATTTTTCTCGTATTTTTTGGGAGGCACCTAGGTCATGTAGCTTTTCAAAGTCATTTTCACTGACTATCATTGTCAATTCTTATTACATTTTTGAAGAACATCTATGGTAGTGTCATGAAACTCAGGTAAAGATTGCGGGTCAAATGCTTTAATTTAATTTCTGTTGCTAAGAGAAGCTCTGTGTATCACTTAAGATCATGATCTCTGGAAAACCCTCTCTGACCACCAGCCATGACTGACAGATTAGGGGTTCCTTTTGTGTGCTCTCACAGCTCTCCTTCCCTAGCACTTATCGCACTGTCTCTTTTCTCACCTTCCTTTCCAGGTCTGCACAGGCAAATACACGTTAGATATTCCCACTTGTGATCACTGTTCCCTGAAGTTCAACATATTTAAAATATATACATCCCCCACTCTAACCTCCCCATTCTCCATATTTTGTATTAATTATATTTCCTACTGAATGGCAAAATGTGTTCCTAACCCTACACAGGAGGTATTTTGCTACCCTTACTCTTCACACCACACTGTCTAGTAAATCATCTAATCTGGCATTTCTCTCTTACTGTGTCTTTGATTTTTTTTTTTTTTTTTTACTATCCTCAGACCAACATCTCTATTTTATTAATGACTGTAACTAGGATTGACATCATCTCCACTGGGTTACTAAGGTCTTACCCTCTGCCTCCTAATGACTTTTCTTCATGGAAAACACAAATATGACAATAGTTAAAGTACAACAGCAGTTTCAACTGGCACAAATTAAAATCCAAGCTTATTAAATTAAGATACAAGGTTATGTGTGACCTAACCCTTTCTTTTTCTTCTACCCTCATTTCACATTAATGTTCTTATATGTGAGATGGGATGGTGGTAAGCATCATATGAGCCATCTGCAGGTACTTAAATAATTGTCTGGTACATAGTGGTAGTGCTATTAATACTATAAGTTTGTCATTAAAGGGTAGCTATTATAAATTACTTCTTTCATGCTGAATTACAGATAGTTCCTCCCACTTCTAGAATCTAACATGATGTGTTATCATGCCTGTTATTCCGTCTTCAAGTTGGTTTGTTCCTTGATTGTATTTATATCCTAAGAGTAACATCTTTGTTTTTCTGGCATTCTTGATTTCTAGCATATAAACTCATGGGTAAGGACCGTGTTTGCCTCTTTAACAACTTTTCACCTAAAGTAAATCTCATAGGCACCTCAAAATAAGTAAGCAATTACTATGTGGTGATTAAATTAATTAAATAAATTAATTTACCTATAGCATATAACTATAAAAGTTATATGTTAGATTTTTTGAATATTCATTAAGTGAAAGAATGGATACAACAGTTACTGGAAAAACAAGTATTACAACCCTGAACTTCTGGTTTCTTACTATTCATGTATTCATTTAATCATTTCTTTACAAACACATTATATGGTAGGTATTTCCTATGCTTTCACAATCTATTTATGGAGACAACCATTTACAAACACTTGTAGCATAGTTTAGTGAGTATACTGAGGTAAGGATGAGGAACCATGAGGACGTAAAAATTGAAAGAGCCATATCTATCTGGTGGAATCAAGAAAGGCTTAATAGAGAAACTCTGCTTGGCTCCTAAAGGACAAGTAATAACCAATTGATCAGGCAAATAATCAGAGTACAAAATGAGAAGCAGAAAAAAAGTATATGGACACTGGAGGCATTTCATATCCAAATGTAGATGATACTGAGAAACAAGAAGCAATAGAAGTTAACAAGAGAAAAGGCGAGCTTGTCGATGGCCTCTCTTAGGGGCCACCATCACTTCCCATGGACTGAACTGTGTCTGGCACATAAAATAGCAAATGTTACTTTCTTGGAGGTATTGGAGGCTCTCTCTCTTTAGCTAACTCTCTTTGTAACTGACCCTTTGCTAACCCTACTCCTGATTGGTGACAGGAAAAGTGTCTGGGATCCACTGGCCCATATTTTCCTTGAATACAGGATTAATGTGTTAAGTGATCCAATGGTTCTTTCTCAACTTCAATCTACCTACACTGAATAATCCTATTCTGCTTTCTCATCTTAAAGTAATAGGTAAAGGCCCAGAATTTGGAGGCAGGGTTTCTCTCCTTAGTAACAGGATAATCATGGGATGGGAAGGGAAAAAAAGGCAATTCTTATCAGATACCTAAGTCATTTCCTTCAATACAGATTTTCAAAGGGGGGAATAGGGAAGAGCTTATATTTGGTACCTGAATTTTATTTGTTTCTCAGTTGATGTAGAACCAACATGGAATAGTGCGGCTTATTCTAAAAAGGTCCTCAACAGCTTTATTGATGACATCAAGCAGGTTTGGACATTCACCTTTCACAGGTGAACAGCATTGTATGGGGAGTTCTATAGAAAAAACTGTCTTACAATTTATAATTTTAAAATGTTCAATAGGCAACAGTTATTGACACATCTAACTCTTTCCAGGGAAAACCACATAAACTTTAAAAGAATAACATAGAATTGCCTTAAGTTCATATTGAGCACCAGAAGGTAAATAGAGCTAAAGAGAAAGGTAAAATTATATTTTTAATTTACCTACAGTAAAAGTGTTTCAAAGTACACTTGGGATGTTGAGTATACTGTATTATGAGCACAATTTTGCTAGAAGGAACAGAATTAGACAAGTTAATTTCTCTGGTGGGACTCTGAAATCCTTTTACTATAGTCTACATGAGGATTCATTGTAAAGTGACTTGACGTATAAAAATAACCTGATTATAATTTGTCCAATCAAAAAAGAGAAAATAAGAATCTACCACAGGGTATCTTGGTTTCAGATAAAAAGTATTATATGGTCTATTAATAATATTAGTAGAAGAGACATGATTTTTTTAATGAAAGAGAATTACAAATCATACAGTCAACTAGGAAAATGATGTAATTGTGTACTTTGAAGATCATTATTGAAAAAAGAAAATATGCTATACTCATTTATAGAATTAAAAGGATTATACTGTTTAATCTTCTATGAGTTCAATATGTGTAGTTCAATCCAGAGGAACTCCTGGGGGGATATAATTAATGATATTTTGTGTCTCCAATTAAAGTGAGATTCTTAATCTGTCTAATATGTTGACCTACCTTTACAAGGAAGAAAAATTATTCCACAGGCATACCAAGCAATTAAATTTACATTAATGCTACCAAGGGTGTAACTTTTTCTTATTGGGAAATACTCCAGGTCAGTAGGTCTAACAAACTTTCCATCCTGAAACAGAATAAACAACTTCTTGACATGACAAACATATCCATAATGCCTGTTTTCTTAGTACCAAGATCTAATATTACCCTCAGACTGTGAGCTTTCACTTCCTCATGTAAAACAGAAATGACATTTATCATAAACTCCAATAAAGAAGTTCAAATTAGCCCTGGCTGATGGCTCAGTGGATAAGGTGCTGGCCCGCGAACCCAAAAGTTGCAGGTTCGATTCCCCAGCCAGGGCACATAATGAGGTTGCAAGCCAGATCTCCAATCAGGTCCATGGCTGGAGGCAGGTGAAAAAGGCAACCATACATTGATTTCCCTCTCTCTCTCTCTCTCTGCCTGTTTCCCTTCCCCATTCTCTGAAAATAATAAATAAAAAATATATTTTTAAAAAGTTCAAATTATAGTCCCACTAACTCAGGCCTGAATTAAAAACAAACAAACAAAGAAACCTCTAAGAAGGGAGTAAGGGGTTCTGTTAATAAAAATGATGATCTAGTCTTCATTGGTACAAATAACCTACTGTTTATATCCAAACTAGGTTTAAGAACAAATGTTTTACCAAGTGAAAAATTCAGACACTAAAGGATCTATATTGTATGATTCCACTTATATGAGCTACCTAGAATGCTTAAACTTACAGAGACAGAAAATAGAATATGGTTACCACTGACTGGGGGAAGAATGACATGGGTACTTACTTCATGGGTACAATTTCAGTTTTGGAAGAAGAAAGAGTTGTAAAAATGGATAATGGCAATGGTTGCACAGCATTATAAATGCAGTGAACTGTAGATGTAAACATGGTTAAAACTGTAAATTTTATGTCATATATATTCTAGCACAACTTTTAAAAATACCGTCTTACCATAGTCCTTATTTAGAAGATGAATTTCTTCCTAAAGTTATACGGTCATTTTTTAAAGTCTCTGTCCCACCCAACAAACAAAACCAGAACATGGTGACCTCAATATAGCCTGTCTTACTTAAACTCCAATCCAAACTAATAATCATATTTTTCTCAGTTTTTCAAAATTTGAATTTTTTTCCTCAAAAATATGTATTGAGTGTCTAGTATCTGCTGAGCATTGATTTAGCTTCTGTATGCAGTAGTGGACCAAATAGTTTATTTTAGTACTGTTTTTATAGAGCTTATATTCATTTTCTCTAGCAACATGTTACTATTTCTTCAAGTTCTTTGAGCATTAGTGTTATAAAAGTTATAAAACAAAATCTCAGTCAAGTAGCAATGAGATTAGCATGGTACTATGTAACCTGTTTTTTCAGCTCTTTCTTTGAATTTACTAAAAAGATCAAGATTCTTGGCACTATTTCTTAAGAATAATATTGAAATTAGTTCATGGTTGCCTAATGTTTTTAAACCAGTTGCCTCTTAAACCATGAGGCGCTAATCATAATGAACTGTATGTCACTATAGTTGTTTTAAATCACAATTAGTTACTCTGAGAAACCTAAAATGGTTAATGTATGAAACTCAAATGTTAACATTCCCAACTGGTTGGCATTGGCCCAAAACACTAAATCTATGTAAAATTTTGAAAATTAAAACTGATTGTCTTCCTTTAATGTGTGAATCTAAGAAAGGGACATATGAAAATGAATAATTAAGAGGATATTCGGAATGAAAGAGACAGGGGAAATAACCCATGTGAGAGAACCCTGAGAAGATGGTGGTCACATTCTTCAGATGTCCCAAGACAATGAATATTGTATAAATTGTCCCTAGGCATGTGGGCTAGGTCCTCATTAGAGGGGGAATGAACAAGGGACAAGAGAATAGCCCTTAAGCATTGAGTCCCCAGGATAATCAGGTTCTGGCCTGCATCAAATACATTGAGGCCTCGGTTGTGTTTCAGCTCCAGGCCCAGAAAAGTAGCAAAATCAGACAAGAAAGTCATGGCTGACATCAGGACCAGTTGTATTGACTAATGATCCCATGCCCTGACCCAAATCAGTTAGTAGAGGCCACCATCCTGAAAGGACATACCTTAAAAGCTAATAAATGTTCTTTTGGGAGCCTTCTCTGAGACCTCCAGATAAATACTGTAAAGACAGAGGACCCAGAGCAGCTCTCTTTATGGAACACATCAAAGTCTTTCCACACCCTCTTTCCCCAAGTGAGCTTTCCTTGCTTCTCTTTTTACTAAGATCCAAGGGCCCTAACTTGGTTCCTGAGCCCATTTCTTCTATAAATTACCTCTGTTGCCTCAGTGACTTTCTAGATAAACTTTCTCTTAGGTTGAGTATTGGCTATGAATTCTTTCTTAAAACTAAACCTTTGCTCACCATCTTTCTTCATTATTAACGTCAATGAGCGCCTCAAGGATGGTTTAATAGAGACTTTCCCTTCCCTTTGAGGGGAGTCTGCTCTCTTTCCTAGGCTTCCAAAAGGGTCAAGACTCTTGGAAACATGAAAAGCAGGAAAACAGCACTAGCCAACTATTAGAGCCCAAACTTGTAGAATGAGTTTTTCATCTGAGATGAGAGAGACATTAGGCATATCTTGTAGAAAAAAACACTATCCGGGGAATCTCTAATAAGGCTAGTTAAGGCCAGAAGCCAGCAGGCAAAGGTGCCTTGCTTGAGATGACCTTTGTGCAGAGTAGAGTCCACCTGCCTGAGCCAAGTTAGTCCAGCGAAGCAGTGCCCAGCTATAACTGAAGACAGGTCTGGCTACCTGCCACTTCAAAAGCCAATACTCAAGAGACAGGTACTAATGTAAAGGAAAGTGGTTTATTCAGATGCCAGCCATCTGGAAGATAGGGGACTCTTGTCTCAGAGCCCATCCTTTTTTAAAAATATATTTATGAGAGAGAGGGGAAGGGAGGGTGAAAGAGGGAGACAAACACCAATATGCAAGAGATACATTGGTCAGCTGCCTCTTGCACACCTCTGACTGAGGACTTGGCCCACAACCCAGGTGTGTACCCTGACTGGGAATCGAACTGGTGACTTTTCAATTCACAGGCAGGTGTTCAATCCACTGAGCCATACCAGCCAGGGCTCAGAGCCCATCTTAACATCTCAATGCAAGCAGCAATTTTCATGAGAAGGGAGAGGGGAAGCAGGAAAAAAAAAAAAAGGATCAAGAGAGGGATTTAAAAGTTTTCTATGTGCAGATTAGCACAGTCCATCCCCATAAGGCAGGTGATGGTCCAGTGTGCATCACCCTGGTTTAGCTATCATAGCTTCATGTCATCCTGGCTCCAGGGTTGAAGGTCAACAAATCTTCTAGAGCTGGGATGCTTGAAGGTTGGAGTCTGTATCTTTTGAAGCTAGTTCCTTGGATTTCTATATAAATACATTGCTTATCTACAAGCTATATATTAATCAGAGTCAGCATTTACAGAAACAATGTCAAAGGAATGATGGGTTAGGTTACAATTCTCCACTGTTACAATTTTCCACTGATCCATGCCATCATTATGATTGCTGGTAAGTCTGCCCTCAAGGAAGTAACACTACACCTCAGGTGGCACCAAACAGCAGGGCATCCCTGTGCAGTAGAGTAAATCCATCCTCCCAATGACTGGACATCATGGTGATCACTAAGCCTACCCTCAGGTCATGGGCATGGGTATGTTACTCCATACCCTGGGTAGTTCCTGGGCAACAGGGTACCTGCCCCACTGTGGCTTACAGATCACAGGACATCTAAATCATCCCAGAGACTAGCAGGAATGCCTCTAACTCTGAGCTCAGAACTTATCTGGCTCTTTGTAAATGGGGACCAGGCCACACTGCTTCAAGATACCCCTTTGGGGAACATACTTGCCCACTGGGCAAAATTTAACTCTGAGTCTCTCAAGAAAAAGGCTAATCTTCTTTTGCAACATGGCCTGGTCCCCATACAAAGTTGGTAATGGAGAGGTTTGGCCAATTAATGGCACCATTAATTTCAATACTATCTTGTAGCTAATGGAAGGATACTAATCCTTCCATTCCCAGGGAAGTAGGCACAGGTCCTATGCATCCAAGCCATTACAATTGTCAGGAGTGATGGTAAGCTGGGTACTACCTGTAAATTAGATCTCTCTGCTAAAGAGCCTGAATGAAAACAAATTCCAAAAATGGTGAATGAATTTGTCAGTCCTTTGCCAACCAGCCATGGAGTTATTAAAATTTATCAATGAAGTTTTTACAGGGCCATAGGTACGGCTCCAAAAACAATTCAAAACCCACCAACTCCTTTCCAAAACCTCCCTTATTCAGCTCAAAAGGCTTATTGATCATTAGCTTTTTGATGCCAGAATTCTTCTGGGAGGACCTTAAATTTCTTTCCCCATACCTCTGAGAATACCTGGTCTTCAAGATCTTATGTAGGCTGTCTTTTAAAATGAAATTTTATAAAATGTATTATTTATCGGAGGGAAAAAACAGCTATCTAAGCAGATCAAAATATTATTGTAGCTGTTAAACACTGATTGATAGACTAGTCTTAAGTTTACCTACTTTTGGCTTTTTATTACAAAGAGTTAGAAAAATAAATTTAGTGTCTTATGTTTTATTAGAAGTATGCATCTCAAAAGTATGAGTGTATTTACCAATGGGGGTTTTGGTAATAGAAGATATATAGTGTAGAGATACTTTTTGAAGGAAAAGGAAGAAAGGGAATTATTCTAAAATTGGTTATTTCTGAATGAATTTGGAAGAGGTAACATAAAAAGGGACTAGGAAAGTTGTAGAAGGTTTTTAAATATATATCTTGAGAAAAAATTACATGGTTTAACTGAGTAATGAATTAAGTAAATGAATTTAAAGATCAAAAGTAAGCTAATACAGAATTGGAGTTTGGTTCTTTTCTGCTATGTTAAAAGGACACGAATTTTCCTCTTGCTTTCCAAATATAAAGAGACTTATTTTTAAAACACTTTGGTGAATCACACAATTTTCTTCCTACCTAATCCTTCCAGAATTTGGAAACCCTTAATGAGTGAGAATTATTATTTTTATGGCAATATGGTTGTTTGCACAAATACTGTAAGAATCTAATTTCTTTATCACAGGATACATAAAACCAGTTTTCCATTTGTGGTTTTATTAACCAACATTTTGAATATCATGATTGAGAGAGGCAAGCCTTGACTTTGTATGTCCAGAAAGTTTTAAGGAATTCAGACTGACCTTGGAAGCTGATAAAAGCCCCTTGAATAAACAGCCTGGTACCTTCTTTATTTGCAGGGTGCTTGTGATAAAGTGGCAATAATTTTGCATCTTCTTTATTCACTTGCTTCTTATAATTTTGAAAAATTATGTTTCTAAGGTTATGAGTTAACATCATTGTTTCAGATATAAAGTATTAAATACTGAGAGCAACCATAATTTCTGGACTGCATGCAGGGCAAACTGCTAAGGAAACTGCAGACTTCAGTAACACCCCTTTATGTACTGTTGACAACCTCAAGAAGGCGTATGATGCTGATCCTGATGTTGCTGCACCAACAAGAAAAAAACATAAGGGACACAAGGATGGCACAAGTCCAGATATTGTTCACAGAATCCAGATCATCAATAAAGATTCAGGAAAGTCAATGTGCTCCATAGCAAGAGAAC
Source organism: Noctilio leporinus (assembly GCA_004026585.1). Taxonomy (NCBI): domain Eukaryota; kingdom Metazoa; phylum Chordata; class Mammalia; order Chiroptera; family Noctilionidae; genus Noctilio; species Noctilio leporinus. The sequence continues at coordinate 61,008 of PVIW01004522.1, forward strand.
TGCAGATGTTGGATGCAATATGTCACAAGATTATTGCTGAAGATATCAGATACTGATTATATGTTCTTAGAAGAGGCCAGTTTAGGACACAGTAAACAAAGGAAAGGCACTTTGAAAATGGAAACTGCTAACAAAATTGAAACATCCCAAAGACAAAACCCTCTGATTTTCTTCTTTAATGAAAAGAATTCTCAGCAGAACCAAATAGCCAACAGAAGACACAACAGGTGGCTATGTGAGAATCTTAATGAAGTCCCAATTGTCATGAAAATGAAACTTCCTGCTACAGTGATGGTGTTAGGTGTTGGCATCAATGAAGGAAATACCGATCACGACCCCACAATTGTTTCCGCAAGGCTTGAAGGTCACTGCTGATATTTACCTTGGTGTTTTGAGAGAAGTAGTTGTACCATGCATAAAGCAAATCCCAAATGGGCGTCATTTTATCTTCCAACAAGATGGTGCAACAGAACATAATACCAAAAAGGTGCAAGAATGTCTCAATGTCAATGTTCCCAAATTCTGGTCAAATGAAATCTGGCTACCTACTTTACCAGATGCAAATCCTTTAGACTATTATGTATGGAACATTTGTGAGAGGGAAGATAATAAAGAACCTCATTCCAATAAAGAGGCTGTTAAAGCTAAGAGTGAAAACATGATAATGTCCATGGGTAAATAAAAGTTAATTAAAGTGTGCTCAAGATTTCAAAGTGGAATCAAGTCTATTATTGCAGCAAATGGAGACATTTTTGAACAACTTAAAAAATAATGACTGTGCTTATGTATTTACATATAAGAATAAATTTATTTCAAAACATAACACTTTTGTGGTATGTTGTTTATTTTACCAAAATTTTGCCAACTTATCACTTGCATCCCATGCATGGCTCATGACAGCCTTCCCAGGTAAGAAATGAACGTTGCTTTCCTGGGAGATGGCAAAGGAAAAATCTCAAGGCATTTTGGGGACTACAAGAACATGAGGAATTCACCTAAATCTATGGGTTTCAAAGGCAAAGCCTGATGGCAATACTATAGTTTGGCTTCTTTGCCCTGAGAGGCTAATTAAAACTCATAAACTAAGTGGCAAAAGACAACTACCATATGATTCTCATCTAATACAGGAAACCAATAATAAATAAATAAATAAATAAATAAATAAATGAGCAAAGTAGAACCAGAGGCATTGAAACAAGGAACAGACTGACAGTGACCAGAGGGGAGAGGGGGAAAGGGGGAAAGGGGGAAAGAAGGAGAAGGGTCTAATCAAGGAACTAGAGTAAATGGCCCATGAACATGGACAAGGTAGGGATTGACTATGGGAGAGGGCATGGGGTAGGTGGGGCAGGGGAGAGCAGTGGTGGGAAAACGGGACAATTGTAATACAACAACAATAATAATATATATATATATGAAAAAAGCCATATTCTAGAGCTTCCTTATGAAAGTCCAGCCAAGGAGATTTTAGAGAGCTCATATAATCAGTTGCTATTCTTATTGTGTCTATGCAAAGCAGGCCAAATTAAAACTGGACTTAATGCAGTAAATAAATTGATCTTAAGTTGGTTCTTTAATAAAAATGAGGGTGATTTTTAGAGAGAAATTGTGTTTCAGTAGACTTTATAATACACAGTCAAGGGTATTAGACTCTACTAGTTCAGTTAATTTTCTTCAAAGTTGTATTGTTCACCTAGAAACTAAACTGGATCCTGAATTTTTCTATTTTCTTAAATATTTGGCTACAGCCCTCCAAACTAATGTTTTATTTTTCTCTCATCCTTTGACTTGGAATTATTGAGAAGGACAAAGCTGATGAATATTCTATTGGGATCCTCCCCTGAGAACTCCAGATAAACTCCCTTAAGACAGGGGACCCAGCACAGTTTTCTTTATGGAGCATGCCTGTACCTTTCCCCATCCCCTTCACCAGGAACACTCTAAATATATAATTATATAAAAATATATAATTATACTACATTCCCATTTACTCTAACTATATGATCTAACAATAAATAATCATGTTCAGTCTGCTAAGATTAAGTAAACAAAGACAGAAACTCCTCAGGTTTTATACCATTTTTATGAACAGCTGATTGTGAAAGCTTCCAGTATACTTGGACAAATGCTGTATATTTGATACTTGGATTGTATAATTTCTTTTTGTTTGTTTTGGTTGGAATTGACCTATTCAAACTGGTTAGGAAGATCAGTCAAAAATGTGTAGCATAATTTTGTTAAAAAAAAAAACCTTAAAGATGGAAATAGCACATTGATTTTTTGAATTTCTCCCTATAGTTCCTCAAACTTTCTGTGGATAAAAGTCATTGAGAGAAATTTCAAAATACAGACTCATGGGCCCCACATGAAATCTACTAAGTTAGACTCTTTGGAGTAATCTTAAAAATCACATTTAAAAATAACTTGTCCCCTCCAAAAAAATTAAATGAAAAAATAACCTGGCCAATAAGCTATAATGTATAGCTGGGTTTTGGAGTCACACACACACACAAAAGCCCTTAACTCTATTACTATTATAAAGGTATTCCTTAAATATCCTAATAAAATTTTAAGGAAATAAAAACATGCTAAACTAAAATACCAACTATATATATATATATATATATATATATATATATATATATATATATATAATTTATTTGTTATTTCCAGAGAGAGGGAAAGGGAGAGAGGCAGAGAGGGAGAGAGACATCAATGTATGGTTGCCTTTCACTTGCCTCCAGCTATGGACCTGGCTGGAGACCTGGCTTGCAACCTGGTTATGTGCCTTGGCTGGGAATCGAACCAGTGACCTTTGGGTTTGCAGGCTGGTGCCTTATCCACTGTGTCACTAGCCAGGGTCTAAAATCTATATTTTAAAAATAAATTTCCATATCTATTTGTCTTCTTACCAATCAGAGTGAATTCACTTGGAAATTTCCAGCTTTCCACTTAATTTTGCTGCCCAAGGCTTATAGTAAGAATCTAGGTTCTGATCCTAGTGAGGTACGTTCCTGGGTAGGGTACATTCCTGGGAGCTGGGAGAGCTGCCAGACAATAAGAAGAAATGAAATAGGTGAAAGATCTTGACTGGTCATTGAATAAGTTACTATTATCTTCTTTCCTGAATTTTCTCATTAAGATTTTAGAAAAACATGGAGAATATATAATTCTTAATTGTTTCAGGGGAAATGAGGATCTTTACAGAATCAAAGTTTCTTGAGCTAGAAGTAACACAGGGAGAATTTAGTTCAATAGCTATAAAACTCACCAGCCTCACACCTAGTGAATGGACTCTGAAGTCAAACTGCACTTTGTTCACTCCACCCTGTATGTTGAATGACTCAACAGATATTCTGGGAGGTAGCTCAGAAAAACCGACATTAAATTTTAGACAAAACCTTAAGTTCTTGTGCGTAATGTATAACAGCTCTTTAATTACTTAAGCCAGAGATATTCAACTTTTTTTATCTCATGGCACACAAAAACTAATTACTGAAATTCTGCAGCACACCAAAAAAAAGTTATATTTTTTGCAGACTTGACAAAAATATAGGTATAATTTTGATTCATTCACACCAGATGGCTATTGTGTTGGCTGCTGTCATTTTTTTTTTTTTTTAATTTGACAGTCTAATGGAAAAGAGATCAGTGCTCTGCCTTACTAGTCTAGTATTTCATGTTTTAAAAATTCTTGCAGCTTATCAGTGTGCTAGGGCACATTGGTTAAAAATTGTTGACTTAAACCAAATGGCTTGAGTAATTCTTTCCTCTTTGTATACAACTTCCTCACACAGCTTTTCAGATGCCTTTCTCTCTGCTAAAGTGCTATTAATGCTCATTTAACATGATATTTTCTTAATGTCAATATTAATAACTTTAATAAAAGGTTTACAACTTTAAAGGGAAATGAAAAGAAACTTGATCAAAAAAGGAAAAATGCAAAAGGAAAAAAGCAAACCATACTTTTAAAAAGTGATCAAGTAAATACTGAAAGTAAAATAAATTATGTCAATTTCTACAATACTATGAAAGAATTGACTTTCCATTATCAATTGACTAGGTGGAATATAAAAGAAAGTCACATCTTATCTGCAAAATATAAAGTTTGAAAGTAAGAAGACAGGTAAATTCAAATAAAAAATACATTCTTGTAGAAAGAAAAATGTTAAAAGTATTTAATTTGTTTTAATTAAATATTTTAATTAAAACAGTAAATTTTTGGGTTAAAATACTAAATGGAATAAGATTGTAGAAAAAAGTGTAAGTGATAAGAAAGTCATGCACTGAACGATACATCTAAATACTTAAAAAACTATTAGATATACATATAGAATGTGGTAAAAATTTAAATTAAGGTGTGTTATTTTTAATATACTTTTCTAATAATTGGATAGACTAGTAGAATAAATAAATGGCAGAAATTTAATAATGCCAATATATACTATATCAGATACATTCCTTGGATAGAAATATAATTTTTTATTATATTTGTGGACTATTTACAGTAATTGATCACATACTTGGTCACAAAGAATACCTTAATACATTTTAAAAACTGAGGTTTTATAAGTAAATAGTCTCTGATCATACTTTTATTGAAATAAAATTTTAAAAAACAAATGACCAAATTTAATAAATATTTAAAAATTAAGAGGAAATCCTTAGATGATTCTTAATAAAACATAAATTTAAAGCCAAATGAAAGAAATGGGGAATACTTTCCTCCACATGTAGGTCACAATGAAAGCAATATGTGAAGCTTTATCTTATCCATTAAGGATAAAAGTTAACAAACAAAAGGGAGTGGTATTGACAAGGTGGTAGAAGTTTCAAACCTCATTCCCCTACAAAAGCAGTGGTTTAGCAAAAATATATGGACTAAAATAGCCTTATTAGATTTTCACACTCCAGCAGTACCCTAAATGAATACAAGGCTGAGAAAAACCACATTGAAACAGGTAAGAGGAACAATTTTACTTTATTTTTTAAAATATTTTATTTATATTTTCAGAGAGAGGGGAAGGGACAGAAGTAGAGAGGGAGAGAGACATCAATATATGGTTGCCTTTCAACTGCCTCCAGCTATGGACCTGGCTGGAGATCTGGCTTGTAACCTGGTTATGTGCCCTGGCTGGGGAATCAAACCAGCCATCTTTGGGTTCGCAGGTTGGCTCCTTATCCACTGTGCCACCAGCCAGGGCTCAATTTTACTTTATATGCCAGCCCCAAGCTGGCATAGCTCAATGCATGCTGTGCTTTCTCCCATATGTCCAAATATCCAGTTTTCTTAAAAGCTCTCTTAAAATCCAGCTCTCTGAAGAGCTACCTGAAGAACTGGGTTCTGTCTCAGCTCGCTTGCAGTTCTGAGATCTCTCCAACCAGGCATACTGGTGTGGGCCATCCAATGTAAGAAGATATCATGTAAAAATTAGAAAAGCTGTTTTTAAAATACATTAATCCCAACACAGAGTTATGAGATACATGAAGAAACAGGGGCACATGGCCCAATCTAAGTGATAAAATAAATTTCCAAAAATTGACTCTAATGAAATGAAAGTGCTGTATTTTTTTACTCCATAAGACATACTTTTTTTCCCACCAAAAGTAGGGGGGAAATATCTGTGTGTCTTATGGAGCAAATATTGCATCACAGACCATGATGTGTATTACCTGATCTGTCAGCAGTAGCAACAGCTGTTAGAAGAGTAAGTGGTGGGCCCACGTTAAATCCCTGGGGACACTTAAATGTCCCACTTTACTGTTGAATCTCAGGGTGTGTGGTCAGTAACCCTCACCCGGGACCTGGGAGAGTGCAGAGAGCTGCCTGACACTCCCTGCTACAACCGTTGACCTGTAGAATCAGCTGAGGATAATAATAGGTATGAGGCTTATTAGTGCTGGACCAGTTTAGAGGACATATTAACAAAGCTACGAAAAAGAACTTTAAAGAAGTGAAAACTCATCTAGCTGTAATTCCTGGGGGTCTTACCAGCCAGCTGCAACCTCTCATCAACAAACCATTTCAAGTGTTCATGCTAGAAGAGTAGAACAAATGGATAGCTGCTGATAATTATGACCTGACACCTACTGGGCACATGAAGAGGCCCACTATCACTCAAGTTTGTGAATGGGTGAAAACATCATGGCACTCAGGGAAGGATGAAACCATTGTATGGTCATTCAAAAAATGTGGCATTAGCAATGCCTTAGAGGGAACTGAAAATAGTATCATATATGAAGATAGTGAAGAAAGTGTTATCAGTGATTGTGAACAACTGAGCTTCATAAATTCTGACATTAGCAATGATGGGTTCTTAGAGTTCCCAGAAAACTAGAGGAGTACTTGAAACTTAAAGTCTCTCCTCATTTGTTAATGACAGTGATGATGGTTCTTAATACCATTGTTGGCTGCTGTTCACTTTACATGGTTGAAATATTATTCTGTTATATTTTATTAAATATTTTATTACATCATTTGGTTCAGAATATTTTATTTTATTTTTTATTTATGTATCACTAATCAAGATAGTAATGTATAAATAAAACAAGAATATCAACAAAAGTACAGAAAACATTTTTTTAAAAAAGATACTGCCAATCATAATATTAAAGACAGCAAAGCTATCCTTATAGAATGAAGGAGAAATAAAGATTTTCCAAGATAATAGAGCTGAGAAGTTCATCACCAGTAGATTTGCCTTCTAGCAAATGCTAAGAGGAATCTTTCAGATTAAATGAAATGATGACCAAATAGCCACATGAAAAGTACATAAAAGTATGAAGTTCACTAGTAAAGTTGTATGTATATGGAGACAAATACACAGTGTTGTAATACTCTTAGCAATGATAAATAAATCCCATTTTAGTAGATTTTTAAAATACAACTTCTAGGTTTATAGGGAAATTGAGCAGAAGATATAGAGATCTCAATATACCCTATGCCCTCACACATACATACTCTCCCCCATTATAAAAATCTCTTATTAAAGTGGTACATCTGTTACAATTAATGAATCTGCACTGACACAGTTTTCTTCCAGAGTCCATAGTTTACATTTGTGTTTACCTTTGGTATTGTAAATTCTATGGATTTAGGCAAATTATAATGATATGTATAGCCATCATTATATTGTGTCAGAGCATTTTCACTGACCTAAGAATTCTCTATGCCTACCTATTTATCTCTCCCTTCCCCCAAATCCCCTGTAAATCACTGATCTTTTTACTCTCTTGCTTTTTTTTTTTTGTTTTTTGTTTTTTTTTTTCCATAATGTCATATAGTTGGAATCATGCAATATGTAGCCTTTTCAAATTGGCTTCTTTCACTTACTAATATGCATTTAAGCTTCTCCCATGTCTTTCCATGGCTTAACAGCTTATTTCTTTTTAGCTCTAAGTAATATGCAATATACATTGTACAGATATACTACAGTTCATTTATCCATTCACTTACCAAAGGACAACTTGGTTGCTTCCAATTTTTGGTGACAACAAACAAAGCTCTATAGACATAATTTGCAGGTTTTTGTACAGCTATGTTTTTAACTCCTTTGAGTAAATACCAAAATGTGTGACTACTAGAGCATATGGTAAGAATATATTTAATTTTGTCAGGATTGAAATCATGATTTTTCAAGAGATATTAGCACTCTCATGTTTATTACAGCAGTACTTACAATATCCAAGTGTTGGAAACAACATAAATATTCATCAAACTATGAATAAAGAAAATATGATATATTCACATAATAAAATATTATTTTGCCATGAAAAGAAGGAAATCCTATATGTGACAACATGAATAAACCTGGAGGACATTGTACTAAGTGAAATAAGCCAGTCACAAATGGATAAGTATGTATGATTTCATTTATATAAGATATTGAAAGCAGTCAAATTTATAAAACCAAAAAGTAGAATGGTGGTTGCAGGCACTGGAAGTAGGAAGAAGTGGAGAGTTGTTTAAAGAGTGGAGTTTCAGTCAGGCAAACATAAAGGTGCTAGAGATCTGCTGTACAACATTGTGTTTATGTTTATAGTTAACAGTCATGTTCTGTACACTTAAAAATTTGTTTAGACAGCAGAGCTCCTGTTATATGATTTTTACCACAATCAAAAAATAACTATCCTGATACAATGAGTAACTAGCACACTTAGAAACATGTTTTATACCCTTGAGATTAAAAAATGTATTACATGCAGCATAATGTGTTAAACATGTTGGTTCATCAAAATAATACTGTTCAGATTCATAATCACAGGTAGCAGCCTTAGAAACACTTTTTTAAAAGATAATAGAGCCCTGGCTGGTGTGGCTCAATGGATAGGCACCAGCCTGCAAACGCAAAGGTCATTGGTTCAGTTTCCCAGTCAGGGCACCTAACCAGGTTTGCCCTCCAACTAGGTCTGTAGCTGGAGGCAGGTGAAAGGCAACCATACATTGATGTTTCTCTCCCTTTCTTCCTCCCTTCCTGACCTTCTTTCTAGAAATGAATAAAATCTTTTTTAAAAAAAGATAATAGAGTAAAAGAACTAAGTATTTGTCATAAGAAATGAAAAATGACATGCAACAAAAGCAGTAATGGATGCATGCTGGTTCAGGTAAATTCAGGAAAGTTTCATTTTCCAGGCCCGAAGGGTCCAGGCAATGGCTCTAAGCAAGGTAGTGATGAAAGGAAATAGGTGTTTTCATGTAATTAGTCTGAAAATAATGCACAAAATAACAGAAAAGGGAAGAAATATGGGAGAGGTGACCACATGAAAAGATTTTGGCACCAGTATAATTAACAAATGTATAGCACCTGGACCAACACAGGTAAGAATATCAAGAGGAAAAAAAAAAAAAAAAAAAAAGAATATCAAGAGGAATAGACAGGAGTGATGTTTTCATTGGGACATCAATAAGCTTAATGGCAAAATGGATGTAGAGAATGAGAAATAGGGAAAGAATAGGGTGATTCTGAAATGTTAACCATGGTAATGTTTAAAATAGTGAAAGCATGGGAATTTCGCCAAAAGAAAATCTAGATTTGATTTATTTTGACAAAGATAATAGCTAAATTCAATAGTCTTGCTAAGGGTTTGTGGGACGGATTTTAACACTGATTCACATTCCATTCCCTGGAAACCCAACTTCAAGTCAAATCTAATTACATCATATGTTTGTTGTTTCAATGGAACATTAATATATTTTTATATGTCCCCCTATCAACTATGTCCCTCTAAGACATACATAAAGAAATTAGAGAGACACCTCTGTGTTGATTTCAAATGTGGGAAGAATAGAAAGTTGAAATGCTCTCTGTAAGATGTTTAAGGTGCAGAAATGAATCTTGAAGAGCTGGAGGATTGATTAGTAAATAGTTTAGGCTAGAGACACTCATTTGCTTCAGTATGTATGAATGACCTCAGCTCAGGTTGTTATTTTTTCTTGACCTTGGTGGTCTTATCTATTGAATGTCTGAACTCTGTTGTATTAGAGCCTCTAATTACGTGGAGCTTGGCATCATTTCAAGTGGAGAGCAACTGATATTCCAGAAATATCTTGCGGCACTTATATAAAAGTTGTTTTTTTTTTTTAAATATCTATGCAATGAGTCCCCTGATGGGTGAAACAACCTTAAAAATAATTACGATCTTTTATAATTTTACCACCTTTTATGATGGCACTTATTTATTCAGCAGTCAAATATCAGGTATTATACTTGGCACTTTACTTGAACTGTGTAATCCTCAGAGTATTTCAGCAAAGTAATTATTAATCACTGTCATTTTACCAATGGAGAAATTGAGGCTGGGTTAAATAACTTACCAGAAACCATTCAACTGATAAGGAACAGAATCTGAATGTGCAAATTGATTGCATATAAGCCTATGTTTGTTATCTTCCCAAAAAATTGTGACTTACTTATACAATATTCATATGTTCTATGAGAAAGCTAAACATGAAACATTGCTGCTGTTCGAAACAATGAGTCCAAAAACCAAAGCACTTTTCATTTAATTATTTCTAATAGTTTAAGTACCATCTCTTTACATTGTGGCTACTTATGATAGAAAACATTTTCAAATGCACCAGCACTCCTACAATTTCTTCAACAGAATACATAATTTAAAATATAACCAGTTAGCCATATAGTTGGTGTGGCTCTGTGGATTGAGTGCTGGCCTACAAACCAAAGAGTCACTGGTTTGATCCGGTCAGGGTACATACCTGGTTGCTGGCCAGGTCCCCAGTTGAGAGCATGTGAGAGACAACCACACAGTAATGTTTCTTTCCTTCTCTTTCTCCCTCTCTTCCCCTATCTCTGAAAATAAATAATTAAAATTTAAAAAAAAATTAACCATTTATTGGTGATTCAGCTTCATTGTTAATAAGAATTATTTTCTCCCATTACCATTTAGTCCCTTTATACATCGCCCTGCCATCACCATGCTGTTGTCCATGTCAATGCATCCTTTTTCCTTTTTGCTCAGCCCCTTCACTGCCTAATTTCCTTCCCCCAAAGTTAGTTGTCAGCCTTCTCTCTTATCTATGAATCTATTTTGCTTTTTAGTTCAGATTGTCCATTAGGTTACACATATGAATGAAATCATATGGTGTTTGTATTTTTCTGACTGGCTTACTGTTAAATTCTGTAGTTTTGCCTTATATATCCTTCTATAATGCTTTATATTTTCAGGTTTGCATTAATTAAATGGTGCTTCTTTCTCAGTTGATACCTGTCAATTATTTTTGTCTCTCTTACTAGTATTCCATTGTTTCTAATCTTCTACACTATTTTTATTTAGAATTGTGATAATCTGAAGAGTGCTTTAGAATTATTTTAATCTCCCATGAAATAGGCCATTTGGACTTTGCCCATTATTGCTGTTCAGGGCCTTTTAATTTGTATCTGACCTCACAGTTCAACAAGCTTAAAATTCAATTTGTATCACAAGTGGAAAAAGAGCTACATGGTTCAGGGGCTGAGGCTTTTTAAGTTATGGTGTATTCACAAACTGCCTAGGTAGAGTATCCAAGAAGTTGTAATGAACTGGAGCTTTATTCTTTAACTGAACAAATATGCAGCAGTGTCAGATTTAATATTAGTACACATTCCATTAGTTTCTAGGATACACACTGAAAAGATTAAGGGGTCATTCATTTTGGAAATATAATGAAGAACAGGGATGGGGAAAATGAATAGATGTGTAGTTTGAAAAAGTATATCTAGTATAGCTAAACTTGTTTTTTAAAGAAGTCCAGAAAACAAAGATCATTAGAATTAGTTTGACTGGTATGAATCCATAGAAGAAAACAAGAAAATATTCTGAAACTCTTAGATCCACATATTTGGGAAATTCAAATCTGAATAGTGGTGATATGCCCTATATTTTTAAAGAAACCATTCAAATTATCTCAGAACTCTAGATAATGATGGGAAATAAAGAAAAACCATCTCATACACTACCGAGAAGAGTTAGAAGAATACGGGGAACAGGTACACAGTGAAGATCCTATTCAAGGAGGCTGGGTTTGATGGTTTGGAGCAAGAAACCTAGAAGATAAATAGGAAATCAAGGTGGAAGCTCCGCCATGTTGATTGGGTAGCTAGATAAGGTAAGAAAATAGCAATAGCTGGGTTGAGGTTCTGATGGGTAGAACGGATAGCAAAGCTAAAGCCACAAAACAGATTATAGTCTTCTCTCCCACTGGGGACAGATCTTGCCAGATAAAATTGGGTCCAGCAATTAGGTGGGGATGAAGCTCCAAATATTAAAACAATTTTAACTCTATTTTAAAATTAAATTTATTGGGGTGATATGTAGGTTTTCAAGTATACAGTTCTATGGTGCATTACCTGTATACAGCATCATGTGTTTAACACCTAAAATCAAATCTTCCTTCACCATATATTTGACCCCTCTTTACCCTTTGTTATCCCTCTGCTAACCATCTTCTCTTTTGTAACCACCACACTGTTATCTGTGCCTATGGTTTCTGTTGTTTTTCTTGTTTGTTCTTTTGTTGCTTTCAGTTTTACCATATGAGTGAAATCATATGGTTCTTGACCTCTTTTACCTGATTTATTTTGCTTAGCATCATATTCTCAAGATCTATCCATGTCACAATGGCAGTATTTCACCTTTTTTTATGGCTGAGTAAAATTTCAGCCAATGATATAGAATTCCAGGATTATATAAATGTATCACATCTTTTTATCCAATGATCTATTGAGGGACACTTTGACTGTTTCCACGTCTTGGCCACTCTGAATAATGTTGCAATGCAATGAACATAGGGGTGCACATATCTTTGCAAATAAATATTGTTAAATTTTTCATGTAGATACCCAGAAAAATGATTGCTGGGTCCTATAGTAAGTCTTTTTTTAATTTTTTTTTAGGAACTTCATGTTGTTTTCTATAACTGGCTGGACCAGTTTACATTTCCATAAAAACAAAAAACAAAAAAACAAACAACAACAACAACAAAAAAAACAAAAACAATCTAATTTAAAAATAATTCAGAAGACTTGAACAGACACATCTCCTAAGAAGAAATACAAATGGCCAATAGATATATGAAAAGATGTTCAACTACACTAGCTATTAGGGAAATGCAAATCAAAACTACAATGAGATACCACCTCACACCTGTTAGAATAGCTATTATCAACAAGACAGGTAATAAAAATTGCTGGAGAGGTTGTGGAGATAAATTGCCAAATTTAACTCTCCTTTAACATGGAAAATTGTCAGTGCTAGTAGTAATGTCAGAATGATCCCTTAAAATCAGATCATATCAATTACTTTAGTGTTTAAAATGCTCGTTTCTGCATATTGCTTTCAGAACTAAGTCCATATTCCTGAAAAGACTTCCCAAACCTCATTCATATCTGTATCTTTAGCCTTATCATTTACCACATTTTAGATCACCTTCTACATTGATATAGTCCAAATGTCTCTTTTAATCTAGCCATGTATACCTGTCCCTGGGCTTGTATGCATGCTATTCCCTCAGCCTGAAGAATGCTGAACATCTCTTAGCAATTGGATAATTCAGTTTAAATAATATATTTTCCCTTAATTCCCACAGAATGGAACTTTTCAATGCTATTATGTGTTCTTATAATATTCTTCACTACTTCTAGCAGAGTCCTTGCACAGTGTATTATTATTGTTTTTCTATATCACTGGCTGAACTATAAACTGCAAGTGAGCAGAAACTTTATCTCTGTGGCTAACAATTTCATCCATTACATTTTCCAAGTTTAGCATAGAGCCTGGCACATAGTAAGTTTTAACAAACATTCCTTATTTAAATATAAATAATAATAGGATGGATATATGGATGAGTAAGTGGTAGGGAGGGTAGATGGATAGATAAGCAATGCAGATTCATTTTGGGGGACATTAGAGTTGCTAGAAAAGTAAACTCCAGTTGCTACTGCTTTAAAATCTTTGAACTTTTTTTCTCAGGTCCTACTACTATTCTAGAAAATGAATGATAATTTCCTCTTTATGTTTCTTCACTGTGTACAGCATGTAGCAATTTTTGAATACCAAAAACAATGTATTTACACAATAGAACAATTTTAACATCAACAAAAACTATGTCCTCTTTGTTTCTCAGAAAGAATGCCACATTTCATTATAATTGCTTAGTATTTTCAGGGAGCTATTTATAATCAATGGAGCAGCTTAAAGTAAATGTATTTGCAATGGCTGTTGCAATGGCTGTTGTTGTGTTATAACCAAACATGATTTAAAAATACATCATAAATCCTTTGTAAAGTATTTCTACATTGCATTAATGTAGTCTATATATATAGCATGCTTCCAAATATGTTCATTCTTCCAAACAGCTCTTTAAAAAACCTTAAAATAAAACTGTTGTCAAATCTTGGAGTCTAGATAAGAATTAAAAAAAAAAAAATTAATCACCTCTGTCTGGCCCCATTGAACAGTCCCTGACCAATTTTAAAGGCTTCCACATAAAAACAGACTTAGACAAAATCTCACTTTCTGCCTAGGACATGCTATTGGCCACTGTGAAAGCCACAGGAAGATAATAATATTCTGTACTCATAGAGGAAGACTTTGGCAAGACTACCCCAGTATTAGTGCTTATAGTAACATATAAAACAGTGGGTTTAAGTACTTCAGGTCTGAGAATACATAGTTCTGAGAAGAACTCTTCCCCAAGCTGCTTCCTTTTTTTCTTCCTATCTCTGCCTCTAAAGATTCAGAGCAAACTGAGTCATTTCAATTAACCACAATATTCTTGGGCCAAGATAAAGCAATATATAAATGGAGAAAAATAATATGAATATAGCTTTTATTAATAAACTATGCTGGCAGGTCTATATTATATGCTTTATAGTTAATTAGGAACTATTAACTTATTTCAAGAGATGGAGACACCCAGACACAGAAAATCTGAGAAACTTGTCTAGATTACAATACTAAAAATGTTTAGAGTTCAGATTCAAATGAGGTTTAAAGATACGGCACGATAGAGTAACAAATAATAAGTTTACCATCTAAATGCTAGCAACCATAAACTGTATTAAATGTGTACATCAACAGTTTTCAGTCATTGGACCACAAGCTGGGCAGGACTATTATCCTCGAAAGATGGGAAGCACACAGTGAGCTCCACGTTCAGATTGGCTTTGGGGCCCTTTCTAAATAGCAAGGCAGGGAAGTAGAGAACAACAACAACAACAACAACAACAACAAAAATAGCAATCTCACTAGGTAAAGAAAACCAAAATCAGAATATAAAATTGCTGAGATGGCTTAAAGAGACATGTCAGGGTGTCAGAAAGGAAGGGGATGAGAGTTAAGAGAACCAAAGAAACCTGCACAGGAATTACCTTGAGTCCTTGGCCAAATACTAAGCTATGCATGCTGGAAACAAGACTCCAGCAGACTTAGCAGTTACTATGAACTAAAATAAAATTTTGGAGGAAATATATGTAGTGCTGGGGGAATATTAGAATTAGAAGCACCTGGAAATGCTGAAAAACACAGGCACTAAGATCCCAGAAAGCCACAGTATTAGAGAAGGTATATTAGTAACCACTTCATTAGACCTGCCCTGAAAAATTCTAAACCTCTCCAGGAAGCATGAGTCTAACCACCAAAAAGTAACTGCTCTCCAGAAAAATACTAAATTTCTTTTAAAGGAAGACAAGAACACATAGATGTATAACAATGTAGCATCCATAATGTATATAACTTTAAAATGTTGCATAAAAGCAGGAAAATATGACCCATAACCAGAAGAAAAAATGCCAATGGGAAGCAAAACAAGAGTCAACACAAGTGTTAGGCTTATATTACAAGTACTATAAAGATTCTATTATAAATCTATTCAAGACACTAAAATAATTGATGAATATTATCAGTAAACAGGAGATCTCAGCAGAACAAATTATTAAAGACTAAATGGAATTTGAAAAATACATATCTGATAGTCATTGAATGGGTTTAACAACACAATAAAGAGAATCAATGAACTGGAATATAGGTTAATGGACATTAAACTTAAAACATACAGATTTTAAAAAGAGATTAAACACACAAGCCACAACAACAGAAAAATAAAATAGAGCCACCACAATCTTTGTGATGATAGCAAGTGATCTAACACACATGTAAGTGGAACCCCAAAGAAGTAGAGGGAAACATTGGAGTAGAAAGAAAAAGAAATTATTGCTATTTATTTCAATTGTTTTATTTCAAAAAATGTTAAAGATTTTATTTATTATTTTTAGAGAAAGGGATATGAGGAGAGGCAGATAGGGAGAGAAACATCTATGTATGCCTGCCTTTCACCTGCCTCCAGCTACAGATCTGGCTGGAGACCTGGCTTGCAACCTGGTTATATGCCTTGGCTGGGGAATCGAACCAGCAATGTTTGGGTTTGCAGGCCATTGCCTTATCCACTGTGCCACCAGCCAGGGCTACTTCACATTTAATGAAGAGATATCAATCCACAGATTCAAGAAAATTAACAAATGTAAAGCAGGACACACACAAATAAAACCACATCTAGGATTATTGTAGTCAAATTGCTAAAAATAAAAGCCAAAGTTAAGGAGAAAATTTTAAAAGAAATTAAATAAAAGGAGGCACTTTACACATAAGGGGGAAGAACATAAACATTATTACATACTTCCTATCAGAAATAATGTAAGTTAAAATACAACAGAAAAAAATATTACAGTACTGAAAAAATATGTCAACTGGAATTCTATATCCTACAAAATATACTTCAAGGATAAAGGCAAAACAGAAATATTTTCGGATAAACAGGAACTGTTTATTTTCAGGTAAACAGCTGAGAGAATTAATCAGAAATAAACTTGAATCATAAGAAATGTCAAAGAAAATGTTTCAGCCTGAAGGCAAATGATACTAGATGAAAACTTAAAACTACACAAAAGAGCAGCAAAAATGCAAACATATGAATACTTTTAAAAACTGCTTTATTTCTCTTTTCTTAATAGCTTTATAAAATAAATACTAGATACAGCATGGGTCACTCTTGCCTATCCATGTCTCCAGCAGAATCTACTCTATGTGTGGAGGCTAAGCTTGGCCCTGCCCCAAGGGGAGGGCTTCTGAAGTAAAGACAAAGAAGAGTATGAGGTCAACAGATAAGAGAAAGCAGAAGAAAGTGAAAACAGGCCCTTGGGGCTGGCAGGAAGGTAATTGAGGCACTCCCTCCCACTAGGTACTGTGGTTTATAGGATCAAAATCCAGAGGCAGAGCTGTCTTAATAACAAGTAACCATGAACATTGATGTTACTACTGCACTACATTGTCCATAGCAACGGTTTAGTGGGTATGTTCAATATTTTAGCAGTATATTTGCAGTACCGGGAAGGAATGATATATTCAAGAATGCACAAATATTCTAAACCCTCTGTACCCAAGTCAGCATAAAGGATAAGTGACTGATGCACATAACTGTATCTAAATGGTTACTGTGAGCATTGCATCCACCAGCCTCTCTTTCCACTATCTAATGTCACACTGCTGACTCGAATGTGCCTGTGAAAAGCATGCTTGACATGACTGAGTCACCAAAAGAAACAACACAAGACAGTGAAGACCTTAGAGCTGACCAGGCAACTTTGCTTGAATTTTGTGATTGCTTCCGTTTATGATTGTGAGAAACAGCAGCTATACTTGGGAGCTGTTGTTGGTCATGCATTTTACTTGCAGTAGTGACCATATTTCAGAAGTATGGGAAAGGCTGCTTGCTTGGGGAAAACTCATTTATCTCTGAAACTACAAGGGGATGGTGACAGGGGTACCTTTCAGATTCCTCTCACATTCCTGAATGGTAAACAATGGTAGTCATATCATTTTGGATTGCAAAGGTAGGAATGTACAAGGGTGTTGGAAATTAGGAGTACAAAATACTTGATGATTTTTCTAGGAAGAACAGCAGTTTCCCAGAAAAATCCAACTTAGAGAGTCAGTGGGGCCTTGTCAGGCCAGAGGAATTTCTTGGTCTAGGCATGGCTATACCTTCCCTCTGCGTCAGCCAGGGAAACAGCCTTGGGGTTAATCTTACCCCAGAGCCCCAAAACATTGCCAAAGGTAACCAGCTTAGCCACTGTCACCTTGAAGTATACAGCCTCCTTTGTCCCAATGTGCATATAAGATGGTCTTACTGTAACCTAGAAGTTCACCACTGTGTGGGAGAGTGGAGAAATCGTGCATGTTCTGGCCCAGTGACCAGCCGTGTGGAAAGCAGGAGAATGGACGTAGGGACACCTAGACTCTCTGCAGTCCTTAACCTAAGTGCAGCTGTGATAGGAGTGGGGCAACCTAGTGTGAGGACATCAGCACTCTAGCTGCCTTGTTGTGTGGTCATGAGCCTGCCACTGTAATAAATCATGCCAAATCTCCTGAAGGCTTCATGTAAGTTGTTTTGCCATCAGACCAGAGGCCTCCCTGCTATCAGAACCTGCTGGTTCAGTACCCGAGGTGCCACACCCAAACAAATGATGCCCACTGTGAGCATGATGCTGAGAGACCTGACAGGCCTCTAAAATAAAAAGGCTCAGCATATGGATACTGATGATCTCTGAATAAACAAAGCTGTTTGTGTCCTATAGCTATATATGTGTGTATGTACCCATGGGAGCTGGAACATGTGATTAAGGTAAAGTAAATGTCACATATTTATTCAGTTTATATACAGAAGTTCCTTGTTATGATCAAAGTGATCAGCTAGTTGTTTTGCATTGACTCCAATGATGTTTCCAGATGTTGGGTTGCTTTAAGCTAAGCTAAAGCTCAACTGAAAGTGAAGCACAGAATCCATTTTGGGGTTTGCCTAAGCTACTTCTTTATTTTTTCATTTTTTATTGTTGTTCTATTACAGTCATCTCAATTTTTCCCCATTGCTCTCCCCTGCCCTCCCTCTTCCACAGTCAATTTCCACCCTGTCGTCCACCTCCCTGGGTCATTTATATCTGCTTCTTAACTAGACCTTTGATAACACATTAGATGTTAAAGTGGATAATCTGCTAGTGTTTTATTTAGTTGTAGCATTGTACCAAATATTTATTTAAACTGGATGATGGAGGTCAGTCTATTTCAGCTTGAAATTTAAAGTCTACCACTTGCAATTGTGTGAAACTTGGCAAGTTAATTAGTATGTCTAGTCTAGCTCCTGTGTAATATATGGAAAACAAGATCGATGTCACATAGCAAGGTCAGGTTTACCACACCACCATCATCATTGTGTTACCAAAAACAAGTTGGGGTTCTGCTGCCCACTGCCACCCTCTTGGCAAAATTCCAGAGGTAAAGCTTTGATGGTAAAAGAAAGGAGTCTATGCCTAAGCAGTCAATCCTATCAAGTCACAGCTCTGATTACTTAAGCCTATCAATTAAGGCTAAGCTCTAACACCTGCGATCTCCTTGATTCTCCCATGTCAGTTTCCATAGGGTTAGTTTACAAACCAAAACAACATAATACACAAAACCTACACAATTCCAGGAAATTGGTAAGCTTCGCCTTAGAGCCTGTCCCCTCTAGAATATCCAAAGAATAAACCTGCCACTCTCTGCCAGGCCAGCCCGATCCTAGTTCCTTCCCACACAAAATACCATCCATTGAGAAACGAAGGCAGGTGCAGCTGGATCACACAGTCATCCTGGAGGAAGAAGAGCCTGAGAGTCCAAGCCAGAGAAGGAGCCTGAGGGAGAGCCAGCTCTGGAGGCAGCCTAGCTCCGTTGGCCAAAGAGCCCGCCCTCTCTTTATTTCCATTCGCTCTCCAGGCATCAGCTTCTCAGCCAGTCCCATCCTAGACTACTTTCCATTGCCTCGGCAACCACCTCCTACCACACCTTCTACTTTTCTCCGCAGTGATCTTAATCAGATCTCTTTGTATCAATTGGCCAAGCTTCAATCTCCCATAAGGGAAAGAAAAGCAGTCAATTCCTTTCTGTTTGTTCTAGAAAGTGCCCCCTTCGTCCTCAGAAAAATGAAAGAAGTAAATTAATCGAAGCTCAAGGTTTCACATTGTTTCAAGTTATAAAATTGAAAAAAAAAAAAAAATCAGTTAGGAAATAGCATTTCTGGACCATGACATAAACTGGTCAATGTTTTCTGCTTTGAGTCTTCTGAGAAAAGTACTGATGGCACCTATTTATCCTTGCAGGTTCTATCTAGAAGAAAATTTTTTACTATATTCTAACATTTTAAAGAGATTACTTCCAAATTCAACCTATCCTGTCGCATATAATCCCTGAAATCTAATTGCATTCTCAATGTTGATTTGGAAAAAAAAAATTTTCTAGAATAGGAATAAACTTCAATGTCACCTACTGAAGGCACACTTTTTTTTTAATTTTCAAGAAATCCACAAACATCTGTATTTTTAATGTTCTTTCTATTTTGTTCTTTCTATTCTTTGAGCTGTCTAAAAAGAGTAATCACAAAGATACTTTGATGACAAGAAAATTATAGGTTTAAGGCACACACAGCTGAATTTACTATTAAAACTTACTGATTATATGTACCTTCACATATTCTTCCAACTTATTCCTACTTTAATGGCAATTTCCTTGCTGTTAATTATCTAGGTCTGTTCTCTCCCTTCACATGAATTCACCCAGGTATTGATGACTAATAATGCAGATAGACAACTGGAGATGGAGAACTTATTCATTTCCCTAGTATCTATTACTTAAATATTCACACTGTGTTTATTATATTTTATAGGTTATACTACTGAAAATGGTTGGACCTGTTGTTGTATTTAGATCCAGATTCAAAAAGATGCCAGAATAAAGCAATAATATGAACATGGAGAATATTCTTCTTGCCCAAATTTCTTATGAGGCAACATTTTAACAAAAATCTAAATGTTTTGCCCTGGCTGGGTAGCTCAGCTAGTTAGTGTCACCCTGATATGCCAAGGTTGCAGAATCGATCCCTGGTGAGATCACATACAAGAAACAACTAGTGAATACATAAATAAGTGGAAAAACAAAGTGATATCCCCCCACCCACCCACCTTTCTCTCTGGTCAGCTTCCTCCCTCTCTCTCTTTAAAATCAATCAATACATTAAAATATATATTAGATATCTAATTTTTTAAGGAGAGGTTGAGAAAAGATTTAGGTCTTGCCTTCACCCAAAATTTTACACGATATATATATATCCAGTGGTAGGTGGGGAAAAACCCCTGAGTTTAAACTTTAGAGTCATCAGCTATAGAATTATGGGGGAAAAATTATCTATTTTTTGTCTGTTTCCCTATCTTTAAGACAGGGATAATGACTTTTATCATCTTAACATAGTTGAGATTCAATGGGCAATTTTGAATAAAATACTTAGTACCATGCCTGCCATAGGATAGCACTCTTAGAGGTTAACTTTTATTATCATCATCAAGTTCATATATTTTATTTAATAATATTGAATACATGCAGAATGTGACAGCCTGAGGGTTCCTCTATGAGTGAGTGTACAGTTACAGTTCAGTGTCTGGATACATGAACAGTATAGAATTTTTTTCAATCATTACATAACAGGCCTATCTATCCATAATCAGGATTAACAATCATGAAGATGAAACATATTGGAGTATTTAGATTAACTGTAAATATAGACAGGACATTTTGATTGAAATAAAAGATTCTCACAATATATTTTTAAGAAGGGTAGTTTTTTTTGTTTGTTTGTTTGTTTGTTTGTTTTGATTTCCACAGTAAGTATTGCTGCCCTAGCCATTTTTTTCAGGTCCATTTGCCTGATATGTATTTTTCCATCCCCTTCATTTTCAACCTGTGTTGATCTTTCTTTTGAGGTGGGTCTCTTGAAGATGGCATTTATGTGGGTCATGTTTATTTTCCATTCAGCTACCCTACTCACATTGTGCCACATTGGCACATTTAATCCATTTACATTTAAGGTTATTATTGATTGATACTTATTTATTGCTATTTTTCCCCTTTGTACTCTGTTCCTTTCTCTCTGTTTCTTCATTTTTGTTTTGTTTTGTTTTGTTTTAAAGCAGAAGCCCTGGCTGGTGGCTCAGTGGATAAGGTGCCGGCCTGCGAACCCAAAAGTCGCAGGTTTGAGTCCCCAGCCAGGGCACATAATGAGGTTGGAAACCGGTCTCCAGCCAGGTCCATAGCTGGAGGCAGGTGAAAAAGGCAACCGTACATTGATTTCTGTCTCTCTCTCTCTCTGCTTCTCTCCCTTCCCCACTCTCTAAAAATAATAAATAACATTTAAAAAAAAATAAAAAATAAAGCAGACCCTTTAGCATTTCTTGCAATGCTGGTTCAGTGGGGGTGTATTCTTTTAGTCTTCTTTTGTCTGGGAAACTCCTTATTTCTCCTTCCATTTTGAATGAGAACCTTCCTGGGTAGAGTATTCTTGGCTGCAGGCTTTTGTTTCCCATTATTTGGAATATTTTTTGCCATTCCCTTGTGGCTTGTTTTGTTTCTGTTGAGTAATCATTTGATAACCTTATGGGAGCCCCCTAATATGTTATTTGTTGTTTCTCTCTTGAGGCTTTTAGGATTCTTCGTCTTCGAAATTTGTCTTGGAGTAGGTCTGCTTGGATTTATCTTCATTTGGACCCTCTATGCTTCCTGAACTTGAGTAACATTTTCACTCATCATGTTAGGGAAATTTTCTATCATGACTTTTTTTAACAGGTTTTCCATTCCTTGTTCCGTTTCTCCTTCTGGTATCCCTATGATAGGGATATTATTGCATTTCATGTTGTCCTGCAGCTCTCTTAAAACCTCTTCATTCTTGTTCAGCCTTTTTCATTCTGTTGCCCTGTCTTGAAATATTTTTCTAGGTTGTCTTCCAGTTCGCTGATCCAATTCTCTGTTTCCTCTAGCCTGCTGTTGATCCCTTCTACTATATTCTTCAATTCAGGAATTGTATTCTTCATTTCCTCCTGACTCTTACTGATAGTTTCTGTGTCCTTTTTAATGCTGGCGTAGTTTTCAGTAAGTTCCTTTAGCTTCCCTGGAGTTCCTCATCATTTCCCTGGAGTCATTTATAGTTTTCTTTGAGCTGGCTGAGCTCATAGAGCTTCTCTATCATCATTATTTTGAATTCCATATTTAATAGTTTGCTTGCCTCTGTTTCATTTAGTGATCTTTCTGGGGATTCCTCCTTTCCTTTTGGTGATGAACTGTTTCTTTTTCTCCCCATTTTTAGGTTTTGTTGTAATCCAATCAGACTGTGATCAGCTGTCAGGCTAAGGGACTGCTAGGCTGGAAGTATTGATTTAGTTGTAATCCTACCAATCTGTGATAATGCACAGACCAATTCAGTTGTAAACCAATGAATAAGCCACCAAACTCAGGCCCTGCTGGGCTAGACGGAGAGGTTCAATTGTAATCCAATAGATCAGCTGTCAGCTCAGGTGCAGCCTGGTGGGACAGATTCAAATGTAATTCAATGAATCTGTGATTAGCTCCCAGGCTCAGGCACCCTTGGGCTTGGCAGCAAGATCCACTTTTAATCCAATGAATCTGTGATTAGCCACCAAGACCTGATAAACTTTTAAAAATAGAGCTTGACATATTTATTTGAAGACTACATACTTGAAATGTGGAGGCAAATGGTTTTTCCAGCTCTTCTCTGAATCTTTGTCATGGGAAGAGGGGTGAGGCTATTGCTAGAGACTGAGAATACTGAGAATTCTAAAGAAACAATAAACAGAGCCACTTTAGAATGGAGCCAGAGCTGCCAGGTCAGAGGAACTGCTTTTGGAATAGTCACATGGGGCAAAATGCCCTGGCCAGGTGGCTCAGTTTGTTGGAGCATCGCCCATACACCAAAATGTTGCAGGTTGATTCCTGGTCAAGGCTCATACCTAGGTTGCATGTTTGAGGGTAGTCAGGGTATGTATGGGAGGCAACCGATTAATGTTTCTCTCTCACATTGATGTTTCTCTCCCTCTCTCTCCCTTCCCATCACCTTTATAGTCAATTAATATTTGACAGAGGAAGCAATACACATACAATCACCTCAAGATTTAATAAGCGGTGTTGGGAAACTTGGACAGATACATGCAGAGAAATGAAACTAGACCACCTTCTTACACCAAACACAAAAATAAATTCAAAATGTATCAAAGGCTTAAATGTTAGACACAAAACCATAACAGTCATAGAAGAAACCTTAGGTGGCAAAATATTGGACATTTCTCATAGCAACTTATTATAGGATATATATCCCCAGGCAAGAGGAACAAAAGAAAAAGTTTTAAAAATGAGACTATAGCCAACTCAAATGTTTTGGCTCAGCAAAGGAAATCATCAATAAAATATAAAGACAACCACAGAATGGGAAAACATATTCACTGAAATATCTGATAAAGGGTTAATATCCAAAACTTATAAAGTGCTTACAAAACTCAACACAAAAAATAAAAAATAAATATAAAACCAATTAAAAAATGGGCAAAGAACTTGAATAGGCACTTCTCCAAGGAGGACACACAGATGGTCAATAAACATGAAAAAAATGCTCAACCTCACTAATTATCAGAGAAATGCAAATTAAAATCACAATGAGATGCCATCTCACACCTGTCAGAATGACTATCATCAATAAATCAACAAACAACAAATGCTGGTGAGGAAGTGGAAAAAGGGGTAAAAAAATTAAAAATGGATCTTCCTTTCAATCCAAAGATTCCACTTCTGGGAATATATTTGAAAAAAAAAACAAAAAACAAAAAACAAAAAAACAAAAACACTAATTTGAAAGAACATAAGCACCCCTATGTTCATTCCAGCATTATATACAATTGCCAAGATATAGAAGCAGCCCAAGTGTCCATCAGTAGATAAGTAGATAAAACAACTATGGGGCATTTACACAATGGGATACTACTTGGTCATAAAAAAGAAGGAATTGCCCTGGCTGGTGGCTTAGTGGATAGGCACCAGCCTGTGAACCCAAAGGTCTCTGGTACAATTCCTAGTCAGGGCACACATAACCAGGTTGTAAGCCAGTTCTCCAGCCAGGTCTGTAACTAGAGGTGGGTGAAAGGCGATCACACATTGATGCTTCTCTCCCTTTCTTCCTCCCTCCCTACCCTTCTCTCTAAAAATAATAAATAAAATCTTTTTTTTTTAAATAAGAAAAATTTACCCTTCGCAACAGTATGGATGGACCTGGAGAACATTATGCTAAGAGAAATAAGCCAATCAGAGAAAAATAAATATCATATGATCTCACTTATATGTGGAATTTAACGAACAAACTGAACTAACAAGGAAAATGGGGACAGACACATAGACGGAGAACAAGATTCAGCTAAGGGGGGATAGTAGAAAGTGGTGGGATTGAACAAAAAGGAAAAAGGATTCATGGACATGGACCTCAATGTGGTGATTGCTGCAGGGAGGGTGGTATAAGGGATAAATTGTAATGGAAAAAATACAGTAAATATTAAAAAATAAAACAAAATCAATAAATAGATCCTTGGATAAAAGGGGAAAAAAACAAAAAACAAAAAACCCAGAGCAAAGTGATTGGGCCTAAGGTGACACTGTGTCCCAATGAACTGTTTGCAAGGATATGAGAAAGCAGATGTGACTACCTAATGGCTACCAGGTTGAAAGTTAAAAACATTGTTTAGAATTAACTTCACTAAGGTGTGCTTTCTGCATCAATAGACTGACTTCCTTTCATTTATGTAATTATTCCCCTTCCCTTTCTCATCTCTTAATAGGAATATTGTTTGGGCTTTTGCCTGAATAATGCTTCAAACATAGCTCCAATTTCAGTGTGCTATAAATTTTACACTCTGCCCCAACCAGCACTCCTATCACATCTACTATTTATTGGATCTTCAATACTATTTATTGAATTAATGTCTTTAAAATAATGTTTGTGTTTAACCTTTATGACCATGATCCACAAGATCATTCTTGCTTACATTTTGTGGTTTGGAGGCACTATATTGTTCAATTTAGTTGTCTAGGACCTGGTATTTGAACCATCAATCTCTTTACCTCCAAAGCCCATGGCTTTCAGCATATTATGCAGTAATCTTTTCCTCTTCTGGGAAGAGGAAGAAAGAGAAATAATCATGAAGAATTTTTATATGATCAATATGTACAAGCTAGTATCACATTTATTTGGGATGTTTTTCATCATACTGTTTCAATGAAAGTAATGTACATGGAAGTGTTGGAAACGGGTGGGTAAACTTCAGAATATGTTTTCCAGTTTTCAGGATATTATCTATCTAATCCAATCTTTCAGTTTGAGATTCTTATAAAAGCCACTTGAATCCCAAATTTAGCTCTTCTGGCTTCTGCCTACAGAGATTCTCTGAAGATCTTTCCTGCCTTCATATTCTATAAATCTGACTATATAGCTCTCTGTATCTTGCAACTCCTCTTCAATTGTCAAAGTGTAAATGTCTTAGTCCAAATAATAGTGTCTTATTTTATTTATTTTATTTTACTTTTTATTACTGCATAAAGGCAATATCTTAAGTAGAAGTTGGTCTGTCTAAATCAACAGGATAGCCAGAATGCCCTTTGGGCCCATAAAAAAGTAATTCTAGCACACTTTGGTATATGTTATAGGCTGGGTCCCTGAGTAACTACCCTGCATCCTTCCTCTCTCTTCTTTCCATACTATACAAGCTGTAATATCCAAAAGCAAATAAGCAGCAGAAACAAATAAGCAGGGCTTTTTTAACTACACATAGGTATTTCGATTCTGCTCAATGAAATTAAAGCAACAATCTCTGGCTCTATCTTATTTTTATGCTATTTTTTTTTTATCTTTGAAATTATGTGATACCTGGAACTACAGTTGCCATATTAAGGACCATTAGATGGTGAATATGATGGGAAGGACAAGATCAATGTCCTTTGCTGACTTTCTTAAGAATGTGAACAATCATGTACTTTCATAATTCTTTTTTTTATTTTTTTAAAAATTTTATTGTTGTTGTATTACATCCATCCCCTTTTTGCTCCCCTCTGTCCCCCTCCCCAACCACCCATTCCCCCCAAAGTCAATCCCACCTGTTGTCCATGTCCATGGTTCCTGTATACTAGGTTCTTGTCTAAGCTGCTCCCCTTCTTTGCCTCTACCTCCCCTCTCCCCCCAACCCCATTCCCCCTGACCACTGAAGGCCTATTCCTTGTATTCATATACTTGGTTCTGTTTTGCTTATTGTTAGTTTTGCTCATTATTGTCCCGTAATGGGTGAGATCATATATTTGTCCTTCACTGACTGGCTTATTTCACTAAGCATAATACTCTCCAGTTCCATCCATGTTGTTGCAAAGGGTACAAGTTCCTTCTTTCTTTCTGCTATATAGAATTCCATTGTGTAAATGTACCAAAGTTTTTTGATCCAATCATCCAAAGAATTGGATTTTCTGGCCTTGATGCAGAATACTTTACTAATTTTAAACTAAAAATAATAATAATCAGCAAAAAGAAAAAAAAAAAAGAAGCAGCAGACTAATAACCCTAATTTTAATTCTAAAATAAAAGTAAATGTCATTAGCCCATGTTGAGTGTGCCCAAAAAGATCTAATTTACCAGACAAACAAAATAAAAAAGTAAACTGTGAAGCAGATTTTCCTATGCAATAGATATATCATCATTTTTTCTAGGTACTTAGATTAAAATGCCTGCCCTTACCATTTCTGCCCCTCTGGGTTCTAAGTTATTCTTCACTCCAATCCCAATATTCATGTTTTAACCTCCTATCTATCTTACACATAGGATGAATATTTTCTTTTTATAATTAAAAAAAAATGGGTGGGGAAGAGGACAGAGGGGAACAAAAAGGGAATGGATGCAATAAAACAACCATAAATTTAAATGTAAAAAAATTAATTTAATTTTTATTGTATTTTTTTCATTACCAATTAGCCTCCTTATACTGCCTACCCTTCCCCCAGCAATTATCACACTGTTATTTCTGAACAGGAACAAAGAGCATCCTACTTCTTTAACAGAAAGATTTCCCCATTAGAGATAAATATACATCCTAACTAATACATCAGAGAATTAGCCACAGTAACTAACACCATCTGCTTTATATGACAATGCAAAACCTCAGTGGCCTAAAACAGCATAGGTTTATTTGTTAATCATTTCAGAATTAGTGAGAATTGTATGGTTCTCCTGGTTGACTTCTCTCTAAGCAGTGACTTGAAAATCCCTTCTCCAGTCATCTTGTGCCTCTTCCAGATTCAAGGGACTCTTTAGAGTCAACCTCAGGATTCCCTCTATTTGTCCAGCCAATATATTAAGATACAAGTATACAGGTTGCATGTGAAGTTTTATGAGTCGGTCCTGGGATAACATTTATCACACAGCCCAAGCAATACTGATTGGAAACCAATCAAATGGAACCAATTTAACATAGGGGAGGCTGGTTGTACAGTCTGCCTGTGTGCCCAAGTAGAAGAAACAGGATTGCTAAGCTCATATCTAACCTCTGCCATAACTGGTTTCAGGGAGATTCACTTTCTGTGAATGAATCAATAAAGTCTAGTTTCAAATTATACATGGATGACTATAAGTCTTATCATATGGAGAGATTGAAAACCAAGATGTTACAAAGAACAAAAACTGAAATCTTGGTCTTTTTGTGCCAAAATTCATGCTCCTATGGAATTGATTAAATTTCAAATATTTATTTATTTATTTATTTTTAAAGAGAGGGGAAGGGAGAAAGGCAGAGGGAGAGAGAAACATCAGTGTATGGTTGCCTTTCACCTGCCTTCAGCTACGGACCTGGCTGGAGACCTGGCTTGCAACCTGGTTATGTGCCCTGGCTGGGAATCCAACCAGTTATCTTTGGGTTCACAGGCTGGTGCCTTATCCACTGAGCCACCAGCCAGGGCTCAAATATTTATCTTTATGAAGATAAAATTATCTTCAATATTTTTGCCATTCTGTTTTACAAAGTTCAAAAGCCAAAGTAACATAGTATGTTGTCTATAAATATCAGTTGAATGGAAAAATGCACCAAGTCTCAGAGTTAATGAGTGGGCTCAAGCCTGTCTCAAAGCAACAATTATATTTATATTTTAATTTGTCAACTACATTTACATGGAATATAAATGAAGTTTAAATTGATGAATAGAAATATAAATTCTGGATTTTGTACTAAGCTAGTAAAATTTGGTCTTTCTTAATTTTAAATTTATTATAAACCAAGCAAAAGAGAATATTAATTAAAATAGCTGGTATTTACTGAGCTCCTGGTATATGTAGGAGACAGTGTTAAATGGTAGTTGATGGCAATTAGGAGAACTGTATAAGGTCCCTAAGTGCCTACTTTGAAGGAGACTGAGGTGTCTTTGTCCTATGTACAATGTTTCTTGTATCTTCTTCAAT
This sequence comes from Noctilio leporinus, assembly GCA_004026585.1. Lineage (NCBI taxonomy): Eukaryota > Metazoa > Chordata > Mammalia > Chiroptera > Noctilionidae > Noctilio > Noctilio leporinus. The sequence continues at coordinate 89,899 of PVIW01004522.1, forward strand.
AAATGTTTCTATTTTTCGTAGTACACAGCTGGATAATTTCTGGACAGGCCTCTTCAATAATATTATACAATAAATACAACCAAAACTTATTGACATAGCAACAACAAACATTTAAGCCTGACAAGCATTTGAGTTGACAGACAGGAAGCATGGATAAACTGTATTTTTATGTTCTAGACTTGAGATTTGGTTTAGATCTATTCTCTATGATTCTCATTCTACTTGGACCAAGTGCTACCTGGGCCATCATTTCTCTTAAACTATATAGCAGGAATGCTGAAATTAAGGAGTAAAGCATGGTATCCTTTAATGCCTTTGTCCAGAATGCACACACTGTCAATGCCTACCTTCCACTGTCCACACCCACCATCAATGGGAAACAAAATAAAGGCAGAAGATACTGGACACAGGGATGGGGAGGGCATTTTATGGCTGCAAATAATAATAATAATTCAGGCTATTGAATAAAGTAATACTGGTAACAACCCTCTTAGGAGGATCCTTGGAAAAAATAAGTAACATGTTTAAGGTCACACCATTTTTAAACTCATATTTGTCTAACTCCAGCCTAAGCTCTAAACTACTATACTGTCAAATTGACAGTTCTTGAGTAAATATGTACCAGTTCATATTTAATTTCAGGTCACTAGCCAGTAAATATCATCATATTATATAATGAATTATACCTATATCATAATTAGTCTAAGAACTGGTTTATTTGACCAGCCAGGTGTATCAAAAAGTGGAAGTCTGTCAAATATCTGGTTTGTGGTTACAACCCTTTAATATAATTTATTTCAACTGAATGAGACTTTTTGTATCTCTATACACAAAACGATAGTTTATAGTATTTACTTTGATGAAAGACTTTGTCATTGGCATTTTTTATGCTTATTTCCCTTTATGAAATTCTGTAAGTGATTCTACAGTTTTAGACTTTTTATGGATTATGGAACTTTAGAATTTTCTTATAGCCATCTCACCTTCTCTGAGATGAGATTTTTCTTATAAAAATAAATGTAAGTGTGATTTTCCTAATTCAATTAATAAAAATTTAATGTTTTTGTTTCTTAGATTGGAGAAGACTTCAAAAGCCTGTAATGGTCGGCATGTGAAGTAGTAGAATCACATCCAGCAATTAGAATCATCACATACCATCTTTATCGGGACTTTGAACTTTCTTCAAAGAAAAGAGGTTCTTAGTGGGTTTTTACTTCTTTAAAAAAATAGTTCTATTTGATAAGTTTCTATTCAAGTTCAAGTATTCTATAGAATTATACCAAAAGATCTGTACAATAATATTTTTTCAGTCTTTATGAGAGAATTATTATTTAGGATAAAGGGTATTATTACATTTACTCTGATAATACTACTATTAGAAATGCTATGCTTTTAAATTATTGAGATTTACATGTGAGAGAAAATGAAGTATCTCATATTCAGAGCCATAACAACCTGGTAGGACCTAATCTAGTATGATTTAAAAGGGAAAAAGGTGGCAAAACATGACTAGCATAGAAACATGAGAATTTGTGTATCCAAACCAAGACACCAGAGAGGACAGTAGTAATAAAATTCAAAAAGAGACCCAAGCAAGACCCACACTGAGAAGATGGAGGTTAAATCTGACAGGAGAAATGAAACTTCATATGATATTCTAGATCTGGGATTTGAGAACTCCCACTTGATATCCTGGAAAGAATTAAGATTAATGTTAAAAATACCTGCATTTATATATTAGAATATAGGAATGAAATTTTCAGGTAGTTTGATAAATCACAAGAATTTTCCAGAAAAGTAAAATCCCTATGCTTGACAGTAGCAACTTTAGGCACACCAATTTCTAACTTTAAAGTAAATTAATCTTTTTTTAACCATCGAAAAAGCTTTATTTTATTTTTTAATAATTAATTTTATTTATTGTTGTTATATTACAATTGGTTCATTTTGCACCATTGCCATCCCCTGCACCACCCTCCCTGCCCCCTCTCTCAGATCAATCCTCCACTCATTGTCCAAATCCATGGGTCCTTCACACTAGCTCCTCAACTGAGCCCTTCCCCTGCTTTTCCCCTTCTCGCCCTGCCCCCTAGTCACCTTCATTATGCTTTGTGTGTGTGTGTGTGTGTGTGTGTGTGTGTGTGTGTATGTGTGTCTCTTGTTTCTTTTTGCTCATCGGCTTGTTTTGTTCATTAGACTCCTGTATTAAGTGAGAATATATAATATTTAACTTTTGCTGCCCAGCTTATTTCACTAAGCATGATACTCTCCACACCCACCCATATTATCACAAATGGTAGAAGTTCCTTCTTTCTGCTGCATAGAACTCCATTGTGTAAATGTACCATAGTTTTTTGATCCATTCATCCACTGAAGGGCACTTAGGTTGTGGCACTTGGCTATTGTAAATAGCACTGCTATGAACATAGGGGTGTATAGGTTCTTCTGAATTGGTGTTTCAGGGCTCTTCAGGTATAATCCTAGCAGTAGAATCACTGGGTCAAAAGGCAGTTCTATTAGTTTTTTGAGAAAATTTCATTGTGGCTGCACCAGTCTGCATTCCCATCAGCAGTGCACCAGGATTCCCTTTTCCCCATATCCTCACCAGCCCTTGTTGTGTGTTGACTTGTTGATGATGGCCATTATGACAGGTGTGAGGTGGTATTTCATTGTGTTTTTAATTTGTATCTCTCTGATGGCTAATGATGTTGAGCATTCTTTCTTTTTTTGTGGGGCATTAGAATTTTAATTTTGCAAACCATATATTCAAGTAACTGATAGCAGAACGTTGTCCATTGAAAACTGGGACCTGGGCCAAGACCTAAAACTTCTTTTCCCAAATACAATATCATACACCACTCCCAAGAGCTAACAACATGTCTCTTCAGATGCTAAGACCAAGGACTTCAAAATCTCCATCTTGCACCTACGGACTCCAGGGCCTTTAGAACTTCATCTTTTAGAGGTGAAGGGACCTGGCAGGGGCTTTGAAGCCTACCCCACAACTCCTCCCAGGGCACATCTCCAGCCTCAGCTCCAACCCAAATGCCCTTCTGAAGATATTAGTGCTGACCCCATTCTATTAGCAGACCCAGATGGACCTGCAAAAGCTTCAGATAGTGGCTTGCCACAGAAGTCAAATGCGCCTCTGGGAGGATGCAGCAAAAAGTAGCCACAGAAGCCAGTGAGCCAGCTTGTGATCTCCTCTTCCGGTGTTTTGGGGCTGCCCAGTTCCAACTCCTCTTCAGGGGGGCCAGGGAGATTACCACAGCAGTAACAGCAAGGCTGCTATCACCTCCAGGAAGTTGTTCTGGAGCAGGCACTCCCACAGGCTGCTGAGAATCCTGCTGAGGCCCTCCCCCAGCCTGGCCCACCTCCTGCAGACACTGCAGCAGCAGCTCCACCTGAGTCTTTACCAGTGAGTTGCCCCAAAGGATCATGTTCTCTCCACAACCATCCAAACACAGTAGTTAGACAGCAGCCTGGCAGCCAGCAAGGAGGACCAAGCTGACTTGGATGTCTCCTCTTCAGTGTCCCACACTCCAGGGCCAGAAAAGAGCTCCTGCAACAGGCAGTGAAAGGCAGAGTCCCAGATTCTACAGCAGGCGGTAGGACACCAGGATGTCGGCAGAGCCCCAAGTCCCAGACATTGGTCAACCCCGGGCCTGTAGCCAGCCCAGAGCTGGCCTCCTTTTTCCACTGGTTTTGCAGACCCAGCTTCAGTGCTGGGGGAATGCGGACATGGTGGTCAAAGCGCCTGTGGAAGTGGCACATGTTGCGAGCCCACTATAAGGCCCTGCCTAGGAGGCAGGGTCCCAGCTACTGACATGGGTTGTGCAGGAGATGGCCAGAACCTCAGAGAAGTGATCTAGGTGCTACAAGAGTGATTACATGAGGGCATGCAAGGGACTTACTTCTGCTTTCACTCTGGAAATAGAGACTCTCTCAGGTTGAGCATTATTTCGTATGCTTATGGGCCCTTTGTAAGTCTTCCTTAGAGAAATGTCTGTTCAGGTCCTTTGCCCATTTTTTAATTGGGTTGTTTGTCTGTTTGGTGTTGAGTCGTACTAGTTCTTTATATATTTTGGAGATCAAACTCTTGTCTGAAATGTCATTGGCAATTATGTTTTCCCATATGGTTGGTTCCCTTTTCATTTTGTTGTTTTTTTAGCTTAGCAGAAACTTTTCAGTTGATGTAGTCCCATTTGTTTATTTGTTCCTTTATTTCCCTTGCCCTGGGAGAGATATCAGTGAAAATATTGCTACATGGGATATCTATAATTTTTTTGCCTATGTTTCCTCTAGGACTTTTATGGTGGCACTGCTTACCTTTTATCTGTCTTAAATTTAGTCTGGTGTATGGTGTAAGTTGATGATCTAGTTTCAGTTTTTTTGCATGTGCCTGTCCAATTCTCCCAACACCACTTGTTGAAGAAGGCTGTCTGCACTCCATTTTATGTTTTTTCCCCTTTTTATCAAATATTAGTTGCCCTTAGAGTCCTGGGTTTATTTCTGGGCTCTCTGTTCTGTTCCATTGATCTGTTGGTCTGTTCTTGTGCCAGTACCAGACTGTTTTGATTACTGTGGCTTTGTAATATAGTTTGATACCTTTTATTATGATTGTTCCTACCTATTTATTTATCCCTATCAAACATTTCTGTGGGTGGGAGAGCAATCAAAGCAAAATTGTTTTAATCCATTATTGTGATATAGTTAATCCACTAATATAGATTTAAAATATCCATTATATACTACATCTTTAAAAATAATAATAAAGTATAACTTTCTGACGTAAAATACATTTTAACAATTATATATTAATCACCTGGCATTTGTAGGGTCCTGCCACCTCGCTATCCAGTTTGTGGCTCCGAATGTCAGATCCCAAGACCAGCAAGTGATGGTAGTGGGGAGTACCCTCACCTGGGGGTGAAGAAGAGCTTGAACTGAGCCTTTAGGAGGGTTTGCATGCTTTATTGCAGTGGCAGGCTAATGAGCACACAGCTGGGCAGCCAAGAGTGTCAGCATCCTCACATACAGTTGGCCAACCCTTGTCATGGCTAAACTTAGGTTAAAGATCACAGAGAATCGGGGTGTCTCTACACTCACTCTCCTGCTTCTATGAGTCTGGGCACTGGACAGTGTTGGCATTGCCACTCATGCTTTCTCTGCTCTCCCACAACAGTAGTGCTTGCACTGAGTTTATAGTAAGGCCAGTCTTATATACCCATTGGAACAAGGGAGGCTCTATATACCTTAGAACAAAGAGACTATATACACAAAGGTGACATCAGTCTGCTCAGAGTTTCTAAATTGGTTACCTTTGGGTCCCAGTGTTCCAGAGGCTGGGGATAAAATTAACCCCAAGGCTATCTCCCTGGCCGACCCAGAGGAAGGTCCAGCCATGCACAGACAGAGAAATTCCTCTGTCTTGACAGCATTATAATGTCACAACAATAGATATAGAACATTAGTATCTGAAAGATTATATTGTACTCACCAATTATGATACATCATATATAGGCTTTAATTTTATAGTGCATATAAAAAATAAAAAGAAGAACTTATATAAAGGGACCATGGACATGGACATGGACAATGGGTGGGATTGACTTTGGGGGGGAATGGGTGGGTGGGGAGGGGAACAGAGGGAGCAAAAAGGGGATGGATGTAATACAACAACAATGAAATTAAATTAAAAAAATAAAATAAAATAAAACAAAGATATAATTTAAAAAGTAAAAAGAAACAGATAAACTAATCTTTATATTTCATTTACTCTTACATCTAAAACATTATAAATGTAATGGCTTTAAAATTATTAATCAAAAATTTTACTTTTTTGCATTGTCTTATTCAAAATATGTGTATTTTACACATTATATTACACATAACTATGTAATCACTTTAAAATTATAATGAAGTTAAAATATTTAATCTATATTACAGTGTCAAAGAGTCTTGAATTAGAATATTGAAGATGTTAGGTTATTATTCCTCAGAGTATTCCCTTTCATCTATAAATAAGGGTGATGTAGGCAAGTTTCAAGAGTTCCATGAGCTAGTGCAGGTAAAATTTTCTATCATAATTCCTAAGGTTCCTAAATGTAAGATAAATCAGAATATGAATTAAGTCACCTTTAAGACTTTTGGCTCCATTAAAATTAATATTTTCAATGTTCACAAATTTTACTTAGCGTGAAACATATATTAAGGCAAAACAATATTCAATACGTTAAAATCATACCTTTAGTTTCTACCTCCCCTTTGTGCCTCCTCAGCCAACATAGTATCTCTGGATACGCTTCTTTTCACCACCCACACTCAGAAGAGATAGCAGGGATAAAATCAGAAGAAGGATAAGCAAAGCTGGATGACTCAGGAGTGTCATAATGGGCCATTTTAACAGAGAGGTCATCTGTAGTTGTTAATTGGTGCTTATTTGCTTATTCACTGGAAGTAGATGCTTACTTTCCCACAAAAACTGGGAGCCAAGAACCCTGTATTTCTTTTATATTTAATTACATTTGAAAAGAATGGTTCCAAATTTCTTGAGAAAGACATTCCTGGCTTATAGAATAGTTATATCTTGAGAGGTCAGAGAAAGGATTTACAATTGTAAGTTTTCTAAAGAAAAAACTCTATGAAAGGAGAGATTAAGGGCTACTATGTGAAAGAAGCCTGTCTAAGATTTGGTCAAGCTGAAGGGAATGTTAAACCACCTTGATTAGTGTACTACAGATTCAGATATGCTGTAGGAAAGACATTATCCGCTGGAGATGGAGTAGGAAGGTGGAAGTAAGATGCATCTTCAGAGACAGGGATGTCTGGAGTGACAGTTCATAAATGAGAGGAAAAGTAGACCTATGGCAGAGGAGGAGAGGAGAAAGAGAAAAAGAGAAAGGGAAAGAGAAAAAGAGAAAGAAAGAGAAATATCAGTTAGACTCTAACTCATTTTCAGTGAGGGCCACATTAGCCTCAAGGTTGCCTTCAAAGGGCCGAATGTAATTTTAGGACTGTATACATGTAACTACTCCTTAACAGTTAAGCTAACCAGGTAGAAACAAGGTGCTGGGCCAAAGATGCCTGGCCTGGGATCTGACCTGCAGGCCTTGTGTTTGCCAGCTGTGAGACAGTAGGTGAAGGCAGGTTTATCTGGCAACATACATGGACATAGAATGTAGATGAACTGAAAATCTTAGTAGTGATGACAAACTCCAATGACCAGGACCAAGTAAACAAATTAATGAGTGTACCAAGCCAGCTGTAATACACCAGGATGCATGAAGGTTTAGGGGCTGTGGTAAACTTGAGGGTGTTTTTCCAAACTCGATATAATGCAGAGTCTCAGATCCCACCCAGAGTCATTAGATTATAAACTGTGTTTTCACAAGATATCAAAAGGATTCATGGACACATCAAAGCATATCACCCCAAACAACAATGTTTTTCTTACCATTTGATTGCATTGGTTTTGATCATTTATAAGTTTTAACCTACACAGCAGCTTTTTAAGGGGAGAGATTTTTTTTTTTTAGTTCTCTAAATATTAGCCTTGGCAGCAGAGTTTCTAGTGAATGTAAGTGTTGCCCTATGTGCCACCTATGTAAAATTATTCTTATATATTATTCCTCATGTCACTCATGATTAATTACATGTATTTATTTATAAAGATAAGAATTTCAAATATAGCCATGAATTATATTCTGGAATACAATTTGGTATTCAGGACACTAACACATAACCATTCCATATTCTTTAATACAAAGGGGGAAAAACAGCAACAGAAAGTATATTAATGCAAGTTTATGGCTGAGAATTTTAAAACAGCATCATGGAATGCATAGTTATGGTCCTCATAGGAATCATAACTGAGCTGTAAGGCAAATATATATTAAGACATAAATATAAGAATCTATACAGTAATAGAAAATACTACAACCAGATGTGCCAAGAAGTTAAATTATAATTGACATGGGAACCATAGTTTTGGAATCTCATACTGTTTAGAATCTAAATTTTTTGAAATACTGAAGTAATATGAAGGCATCCAGGTATCACAGGGTGGGTATAATACTAATATGAGGAAGTCATTTCATCAACGAAAAGCTAATGATCTTGTATTTTATCACCTAGACAATTTAATTAAAGGGACAATCAATTACAAACTTATTCCAATAAAGGTGTTTGTGAGTTTTTTAAAGTGTATAAAAAATCAATCTCTACAACTATACATGGAAATATAGGGAGCCAACATTCAAATGTTATTAGTTATTAGTTTTGACTCATTAACTTGGAATTTATGATAATGTGGATGAATACTCACAGGCTTGTAAGCTGTTGGCAATGGAAGAGTCTTAGAAAACATCAAGGCTGGAGAATTGTCAACTGTATTGTGTGTGTGTGTGTGTTTTGACTAAGAGATCTTTATGGTTCCTCTCAACTTCATTAAATTTTAGACAACTTTCTTTCTGGTCCCTCTTTTCTTAGAGCTTTTTCTTTAGAAATCTTGCAATTGTAAATTTCCTGTCACTTGGAGGTGTAAATCTTATACATCTTGAGGATGTTTTACATAAAGAGCTGAAAGCCAGCCTTTTGAAATATAATCATAGAGACATGACCTCTTTCACAATCTCCATGGGAGAGTAGAAGCCTAGTACTAATAAACTGTAATGAGTACCAACTAACAAACACAGATAGCTTAATTGCATTGATGAACCCCCTGATAAGGACTAATATCCTTGGCCACTTGCTTGACCAGTGCTTAAGAACTCTCCTGCTTTTTTGTTTTCCAGAAGAGTTGAGTTCAATCTCTCTTCCATATTGTAATAGTCTAGACCCTTTACTGAGAGCCATGAATAAAGTCTTCCTTGCCTATTTAATTTCATTCTGTACAATTTTTCTTTAACGTGAGTGCGCGCGCTTGTGTGTGTGTGTGTATTGTGTGTGTAGAGGACCTCACGGACTACCTTACTGTGAAGCCTACCTAATCCACACTCCCTTCAAAACAGTTCATTCTTTGATTTTCCCCCAGAAATTCTATTAAACAAAAGTCACTATGGTTTTTAAAATATTAGAAACACTGGAGGACAATTCTTTCCTAATTCTAGTGAGATAATAGAAATCTCAGGAGGGGAGGGTTCACAGGGAATTCCAAGATCCCTTTGAGCCCCTTTAGAGTCCTGAGGTGCTGACCCACTGTTCTCTAGATGTGACCTTTGTATACTCAAGGAAGACTTTGGGAACCAGGCAATGTAACAGAAACCAGAAGGCATGGTTAGCTTACTTTAAAGGACAATCTTCAAGTTCCTTAGAAACACTCATTTGCATGGAACCAATTCATATGCAAATTAGGAGTGATTTTCGTTCAGGGCTTTTTGTTTGGGAACATTTATTAGTCATTACTTGTGTTACTTTATTTATTTGACTGCATATTTGCCTAAATACTGTCTAACCATATAAATCTAACCTTGAAAAATGTACAACAAAGACATAAATAGAAGCCAGGAGCACCAGTACAAATAGTGACTTAATCCAGTTTATTTACACTAACATAAATAATTTCTTAGTGTTTTCAGTCAGAAGATGACTTTGGGAAGATAATCACAGTTATGAATGTGGCTGAGATGCTTAACCTAGCACAGCCTCATTTCCTCATTTGTAAAATTATAAGTAATAATGTCTAACTTTGCACTGCTTTTATGAAGATTAGGAAAATATATATTTAAGTGCTTTCACAGTACTGTCCAAGCCCCAAGAGCTGTTAATGTCAAAATGGTGGTGTCAGTATCTAACATTGAAATAAGCACCTTCACCACCATCATCACCCCTTTTCATCTTCTTCAGCTTTTAAAATGGTTCTCTAAGAAAATTTGCCTAGGTGCTCATAGTTGTCTGTTTTGACACTGTTCCATTAGGTATTGTGGAAACCTGCAACTTAAAGCTGCAAGCTTTGGATCCTAATTCAGTATTGAATTTAATTGAACCAAAAGTTCCAATTATCACAGATTTTTTTCAGGTGTTAATATTACTTAATTGAAGTAAATGGTGATGGCCTTTAATTGTGTTGTGTCATTCTATCACATTAGATATGACCTATACTTTTTAAATCCTTTTTGATGTCTATTTATAAGACTATTACAATATTTTATTAAAATGATAATAATAACAAGAATACTGTAATGTCAGTAAAGGACTGATGTATCAAGTAAAATAATGCTGCCAGTGTGTGCTCATAAGAAAACTTTTCTTAGCCCAATTCTTCAATTTTTCCAGAAGTCAAGTCATATTAATGAATTAGAGAAGAGAAGAAATGGTCAGTTTAGGGTATATTTTTGACAAAATTTGACCTGAGAAAACTCATGAAAATAAAATAACTCCAATAAACTTCATGTTAATTCATTTTACACATCTGTTTTCCTTAGGAGTGGGAGGGAGACTGTAAATAAGACTGCCATACTGATGGAGACAAGTCCAATACTAAGGATTTATCTACTTAGACAAATGAAATCAGAGTCAGTATATCCATCTGAAATGTTCTGATGCACCTGCAGAAATACAAAATGTTTCAGGCAAATTCAATTTCACTTCAGTCAAACTTGGTGCACTTGTCCAGAGGCTGCTAATCATTAAGGGTAGGTTTTATCAAATCAGTTTCAATGAATTCATGACTGAAGAAGAGGGTTACCAAAACAAAATACATGATTCCCAGTTAAGACTGAATTTTAGACAAACAATAAATTTTAATATGTCTCAAATATTGCACTTACATAAAACACACACACACACACACACACGTCTGTCCAAAAGTATCCAGCCATGTACTATGAAAATAGAGATATTTAGAAGGAGATACAAGATACAAGAAGCATTGTACATTGGTCAATGACACCTCAGTCCCCATGAAAGTAGGCACTTTGGGACCTCACACAGTTCTCCTAATTGCCACCAGGTACCCCATTGTATTTTGCTGAATCTCATTGATGGTCTGAAATCTTTTCTCTTTTAATGATGATTTTATCTTGGAAAAGCTAGAATTCACAGGGTGTCAAATATGGGATGTAGGGGGTGCTGAGTCCCCTGGGTGATTTGATGTTTGGTTAAAAAACTCTGCATAAGATGTGGTGCATGAGTGGGCATGATGTATTGATGAAGCTGCCAATCACCAATTGCCCATAGGTGTGGTTTTCTGAATCATCCGAATAATTTTCGTGGAGGAATGTTCAAGCTTAATGTCAAATTTGATGCAGATTTGTTGCTTTACTAACTCAGTCATTTTGAATGCCATGGCCACACATGCTCACTCAACGGCCCCCACTGACTAGCACAGTGAAGTACTCATTGTTCATGCACTCACATTCCAATCCTTGCTTTGGCTGTCAGGTTACATCAGTGTTGCACAAACCATTCTAGTTATATTAATAATGGTTGGGATTTTTCCAGATAGACTATTTTATATGTGTTTATATGCAAAAGTGGATTTGCAGTTGTGAGTACATGGAACACAGTTTATTCTTGTATTATTATTTACTTATTAATTATTGTATTATTTATTATTGTTAACCTTCTTTTATATATAATATGTTTCTATGAACAAAGTAACCAGTAACAGCTTCCAGATGTTACTTGACCTAATGGGCCAAATTGATTAATTTTCATTTTGGGTATTCATATTTTTTTCATTCAATTCACTTAAAAGTAGTCATTTGACGGCTACATACACAGAGGGGAAAAAAAAACGTGAATTAAAACACACACACACACACACAGTGCATTCCAATACTTTTTGTGTCTGTTTAATAGAGAGCAATCAAATTTAATATTTTTGACATTTTAATCACATAAAAATTACTTTTTTAGTTGTTTTAATTTATATAAATTCAGTCTAGCTGAGAAACTTCTATTTCCCAGGCTACTCAAAAAAAAAAAACAAAAACAAAAAAAAACCTTCCTATTCCCTCAAATAATATTTATGTTTATTATCTCTTTAAATATACAGATATAGTTTATGTTGCCCTCTGAAGACCTAAACTAAGGAGTTTTAATTTCATAAAATTATTAAATTTTACATTTTGATCATTCAGGTATTTTTCAAAAAAATATCACACTTGTTAATTTGACAAGTAAAAATTAATTACTAAAACCTCACTTTTATACAAATACCAATAAGAATTTAATGTTGTTTATATTTTTATAAGAAGTGATTTCTCAGATTTTAAAGAAAATACTTTATACTTTTAATTGAAATTATCTGTTTTAGAGTGTATTCTGTGCCATCAATAAACAAGGTATAATATATGTATCAAAGTATTCTATGCTATCAATAAACAAGGTATAATATATGTATCAAACTTAAACTAATATTTCAGCTAAGTTTATGAATTAGAATACGTGAATGAGGAACCAATAAAAAGGTAAAACACTATTCTTTATGTTTTCCTGGATATCAAGTATTCCATTTAGGAAATTTTTTGTCTGCCTGGAAAACACCCTTTAGTATAAACCTGCTAGTGTCAAAGTCTTTTCTTTCAATATGGATTTATGTAAGACTATGTTTTAACTTTCTAAAGTGTATTTTAACTGAATATAAAATTCATGCTTGGGATTGATTTTCTTTCAGCGTATTGAAGCTCCTCAATCACACTGGTTGATGTTCATTGTTTCTTTTAAGAAGTCAGCTGTTAATCTAAATTGTGATCCTTTAAAAGTATTTTCTCATGGCTACTTGCAAAATATTTGACATTCTATATTTTTAATGTGATACCCCAAATGTGAATTAGCATCATCATCATCATCCTAGCAGTTTACTGGAAATATGTTTTTTATCAGTTCTGGGAAATTCTTATTCACAATCTCTTCTAATATTACTTCTTTCCTCTTTATTTAGAACTCCAACTAACTCTTTTAGATCTTCCCTTTATGCTCTAGGCTCCTACATTTGTGTTTCTCAGCTCTCCATGATTCATTCTAGATTTTTTTCTGTTATATTTTGTAGTCAATTAATTTTCTCTACCACTGTCAAACCCACATCATTGAATTCTGTATTTTATTATTGTATTTTTCAGTTCTTGTATCTGTTTTATTTCTAATTTGCTCAGTCACATTTAATAATTTAGTCTCTGCCATAAGTTCCAAGCTTGTCATTTATGTCCTTGGATGTGGTAAATATAGTAATCTTACAGTTAGTTATATCATCTGGAGTTGTGCTACATCATTTTGTGTTGTTTTTGCTGGTTTTTAATCATGAGGTCTTATCTACTCATATTTTGGTTAGCTTATGTTGGATATTGTGTTTGAAAAATTATTTATAGAAATAATTTGTGAACAAAGATGCTATTATAATCCTCCAGAAGTAATGTTCTACTGGTTTAGAAAGTATCTAATTTACAATCATTCCCAGATCATCTTAATCCAGATACAGAACTCAAATTTTTCTGACAATGCAAAAATGTTGAAGCTGGTCTGAGTTTGTTTAGGCTTACTTTATGTGTTGCTCATTCTTCCTACTGGGGCCAACCAAAATGAAGAGGTAATTTACTGTATGCTACTTCACATAAAGCCTCCCCCTGTCCCAGGTCTCTCTTAACCTCAAGAGGCCAGGCTTTCAGCTTACTTCATACCCCAAGCCACTAAAACCAACACAATTCCTAAAAAAAGCTATGTCTCTGAAATGATATCTTCTGGGTCTTAATCTGGTGATTATTCCTATTATTATTAAATTATTTAAGAGTTTTTATTATTTATATATTTTTGATTAGTATGGTCTAGCTTTTTAAAATTAACTTCACCTGCAAGTTTTGTTCAAGTTATTTAATTTGCCATTACCAGAGGCAATATAAGTCTTTGAATATTAAAAGGTAATTTTTAAAATATAGTTTATCTAACAGAAGACAACATCTACTTTATGATATTGAAAAAGCATTCTATTCCAACACAAATATGTCCAAAAATAAGCAATTTGAACAACATACTCTCTTTCAATCCTAAAGTTTTATAATGATATATTTAACACTTTCTTTTAAGTTTTTGATAATTATTTGAGTAAAAATTAAAAATACATACTTGTGCATCTATATACATGAATAAAGGGGAAAATGTTTTTCCTTCACCAAAAATGCCTATTGTAAAGTGAACAAATGCAGAAACAACTGCATGAGATAAAAAACATGCTTCTAAAATAGGTCATGCCCCTGGTGGGTGGCAGAGTGGATAGGTGCCAGCCTGTGACCCCAAAGGTAGCTGGATCGATTCCCAGCCAGGGCACATAACCAGGTTGCAAGCCAGGTCTCCAGCCAAATCCATAGCTGGGAGCAGATGAAAGGCAACCATACATTGATGTTTCTCTCCCTCTCTGCCTCCATCCCTTCCCTTCTCTCTAAAAATAATAAATACAATCTTAAATAAAATAAAACAAAATAAAATAAGTCAAATTCAGTCCACACTCTCATAAAGTAATAAAAGTTATTATTAGCACTTGCTTACAAAAAAAATTCATTTCAGTTCAAATCTCATTTCTGTTCTATAAAGAACTATAATAGAATCAATGAATATTTCCATAATATCTTTTATGTTCATGTCAGTGAGATAACAGTCTTATACTCAAAGATTTCTAATTGATTTGACCATAATATAAGCCTTTCGTTCAAAGAAAGGCAAAAAACTAAAAGATAAGAAAAATGGTAATTTAACTTTCAGATGTATACTGCATTCAGATATTTTGGGGCCATGAAAGTACTGAATGCAAAATAACAAAAAAGACTAGGCAATAAAATCATGATATTAACCAAAGAATTACTAACCACAATAACCACACTAGGGTCCAGGCTTATCTTTATGGAGCTGGACTTAGTCCATTTCGGAAAAAAACTTCAGCTGTTTGTATATGAGTTTATTTGCAAATAGAAATAACAGGAGCAGTTGTCAATAGCACCACTAAAACAAACAACTTTTAGGAGCTTAGTTAAGTCTTGAAAATATCCCTGGCTTGTATTGTTAGATGAGAGAAAGGTCTCAAAGACTAGGCAGTTATAAATATTATTTATTGCTAAAAGTTAAAATGTAGCATAGTATTCTGTAGATGCAGCTTGAAAGAGAATTAACTGACAGGAACTCAACCAGGCAAAGAAATCAACATGTAATGGCCAAATAGTATCTGTAAGTAATGGCTAAGCCTCCCTTCAGAAAGGCGGAGCTTTGGATATGAATCACCTGCCTCCTTTACTTGCTGAAAGTAAATAAAACTATTTTTTGAAAACCAGGTCTGTTTAATTTAATTTAATTTTATTGTTGTTGTATTACATCCATCCCCTTTTTACTCGCCTCTGAACCCTTCCCATGTCTGGTTTTCAAATAGAAGAACAAAAACAGGGGACCTCTTGAGTCCCATAGCAGTATCATATCTATAATTATATCTCTGTATGTATCTTTGTACCTAACTATCTATCATCTATCATCTGTCAGCTATCTATTTATCATCATCTATCTATACGATATATCTACTTTTCTTTAAGATTGAATCTGAGTATTGGAAAATGTATTGTCCCATTTTTACATTTCTTAATCTCATTCTTTCATTTATATAATGTTGACTATAACACTTATCTGTTGGGAACATTATGCATACTAAAAGCAGTAAAATTCATTCAAAACACTTTAATTTGGGTAGCTACATGATAATGTAAGCTGTTACTACTTTGCCCTTGGTAAGGATCAAAAAATTTTTGGAAGTCCTCATCACCAGAGTAATCTGCCAGGTATTTGGGGGGAGGGAAATACATGGGTCAATAGGAAAGCCCTGAATGGTGTCCTTGAGTCACAAATATGTTTAGTTCTATATTTTAGAAACAATCAAACAAAATACATCTAGCTATTTATCTTATCAATCTAGTTCAAGTCAATATAAGCACTATCTTTGAAATTGCTCCCCTTAATCTTTGACTATTCCTTGTCTCTTCTCTGATTGTTTTCCCTTCTTCCTAGCTCACTTTCAGTATTATCCCCTTAAATGATCCACCTCTTAAAATCACTGTTATTTTAAAGTTGTCATCTAATTTGCAGTTTCAAATGTTGTCACTAAGCAGATACACCTGCAAATGGCATTTCTCATTCTGCTTTCTTACTCCAAACTTTGTTTTAATACAGAAGACATCTCTTTTTAGACAATCTCCTCCTGTCACTTCATAAAAGAATGTCCACCCTGGCTGGTAGCACAGTGGATAAGGTACCTGCCTGTGAACCGGAAGGTTGCTGGTTTGATTCCCCAGCCAGGCCACTTAACCAGGTTGCAAGCCAGGTCTCCAGCCAGGTCTGTAGTTGGAGGCAGGTGAAAGGCAACCATACAGTGATGTTTCTCTCCGTCTCTGCCTCTCTCCCTTCCTCTCTCTCTGGAAATAATAAATTGAAAAATAAAATCTTAAAAAAAAAAAGGGTGCCCAAAATAAACTTTCTCTCTCACACAATTAAATTCTTTTTCTCAAATATCCTAGTTATTATGCCAATGGAACCTCAAAAATTCAGATGTCTTTTACTCCTTCTCTTTCTTTCATATTTCCTTCATTTGTTAAAATCCCACCTCTCTGCAAGTCTTCCTGGATGTGCATTTGAAATGTACATAGAACTGAGGTTTTGTGTTTTTTTTGTTTGTTTGTTTGTTTTTTTTTTGAGGTTTTGTTTTAATCTAATTTAAATCAATGTAGCCCAGGACTCTAAGGTTTCTGGGTTATCACAAAAATAAGCAGATTACAGCTCAAAACAGTGCAGACAAATACTTTCATTAAAAATGTATTGCAAATGGTAAAAGTGGGGAAAGGAAAGGAGTAGAAAAAGATCTTTTTGTTTACTGACATGGAGGGCAGGATAAATGAGAAAGAGAAGACAGTGTGTAGGTAAGGACTTGGCGAGCACCCAGACTTACCTGGGGAACCAAAGGCATTCAGAATCAAACATGGCAAAGCCCTGCAGTGAGGAAAATATAAGCTTCTTAAGTCACTCAGTTGTGGGTTTGAATCTGTTGCTGGCGATTCTTAAATTCAGATAGCAAATGTAAGATTAAAACATTCTAATGTTAAGCTCCTCTTTCCTATCTTTAACATGCTGTTCTCTATTCCTTCATGTCTTGCTGATTTAAAGCATTGATTTTTTTCAGATGTTAGTTTTGCTTTTATATATGGAATAATTTCAGACATGTTTGAATTTCTTTTCTGAATTTCAGGCCTTCTACTTGTTATTTTTATTTTCCTAGTGTTCTAGATAGATGAGCTCTGCACCAGTTGCCTTTTTTTCTAAGTATATTTTATTGATTATGCTGCTACAGTTATCCCAATGTTTTCCCTTTGTTCCCCTCTGCCCAGTACCCTCTTCCTTCCAGCAATTGCACCCCTCTTAGTTCATGTCCATGGATCATGCATGTAAGGTTTTTAACTTCACCCTTTCCCATACTATTATTAACATCCCCCTGTCTATTTTGTTCCTACCAATTTTACTTTTTGATCCCTGTACCTTTCTCCTCTTTCTCTCTCTTACCCCTCCCTGCTAATAACCCTCCAAATGATCCCCACACCTATGACCCTGTTGCTGTTCTGGTTGGTTGCTTAGTTTGTTTTTGTTTTTATTTTTTTAGATTCAGTTGTTGATAGTTGTGAGTTTGTTGTCATTTTAATGTTCATAGTTTTGATTTTTTCCCTATTCAATAAGTCCTTTAACATTTCATGTAATAATGGCTTGGTGATGATGAAATCCTTTAGCTTTACCTTGTCTGGGAAGAACTTTAAGTTTTCTCTTTACTTTCTAACTAAACCTAGCTCCTTCCAGCTTTGAAGTACCTGTTTTTTTTTCCTGGTGCTAGAATACTCTACTCCAGGTCTAAATATATAAACATTCTTCAAGGTATAGCAAGAATTTCACTTTCCCCATGAAACTGAATATACTTTCTGTACACTACTTCCCCTTCTCTAACTTCTCTATCCCACTTAGGAACAAAAGTTGAATGAATAACATGATGACTAGTTAAAAGTAGAAAATGTTTTTGAACATTTTGTTCTACATAGAACCAAACATCCATTTTGATTTATTATTCCCTTTAGTTTGGAGATATTTGTTCTAAACTAAAACAACTGATAAATGGAAGATCTAATGGTCATGGTAATATCTTGCCTTTCATTTATTTAATTCTGAGAGCATTTTCAAAGTACATTAAGCCAAACATATTTTCCATAACAATCTGTAATGGCACAATTCCTTGTGTGCCATCTCAGTGGCATATTCTTCCTGCATGTGCACAGATAAAAATAGTAATGTCAGACACATTGTCAAATTTGATGCCTAGAGCATGCTTTTTTTTAAATTAAGACAACTGTGGATGCTGAACTGAGGTTTCCTAAGTGTTCAGTACTCCAGCCTCTTTCCAGAAAGTGCCTGTTGATAGGCTTTATACATTTTGTGTTTTGCATCTGTATTTGGATGCTGAGATAACAAATGATGCGCCAACTCCATGGTGTGGAGAGAAAGGAAGGAAAAACATTTGTTTAGTGGTGAACCCTTAGCTACATCAGAAGAGAAAGTATTGCTGGTAGAAATGGGTCCTTTCATGGAGTCTCAAGGAAAGTATTTTGGTGACCCGCATATGGGAGGATAAGGTATAATGATAAGATTTATCATAGAAGCAAAATCAAAGGACTGTTCCAGGTTCAACTCTGTCCCTATGTGTAAGAAGTCCAGCCTTGTCTTCATCAGGCCCAGAATGAAAGCCAGTGTTAAAAAATTCTGTGTCATCAGTTTAGTCCATGTCTGTCCCGACCCATCTGGCTTAGCCTTTTCCTAGCTGCCCTTTAGCTGGTGCAGTGCCTACGCCCATGCTTGGAGCCCAGGTGGTCTGCTGTGGGCCCCAGGAAGCTACTGGGACCACACAGCTGCTATGGAGAGAGAATATGTGAACTGAAAGGGCAAGCGTGTGCTACGGAGCAAGACACAGCCTTTGTTAAACTGATTATATTATTTCAGGGTTTGGAAGGACCAGGTTCTCTTTCAAATTAACCAATCAATTTTCCAATTCTTAAGGACTTGCACTGGGTCCTTTCCTTAATGCATTTCCTAGATCTTCTAGGGTTCCGTGTTCTTTATCCAATCAGATCCTTTCCCAGGCCAGAAAGGCCTTTATGTTCACCATCTCGGCTGCTACTGCACGTGCTTCATAGTAGAAAGACCTGTCCTTGCATCATCTTGGCTTCTACTGGGTCTACACCCAACAGAGGAATTTCTCCTGTTTTTATTCTCCCCCTCCTCAGTCTGGGCAATTGGGCATCTGAAGCTGTAACTTCTTAGTGAAACTGATTTATGCTTCCTAGTTGATATGTTTAATCATGTCTAGGTTTCTTTCCTCTCATCCTTTATTATTATCTAGCTACCTACACAAACAAGGGTGCTTTGCTCTTACTGACAAGGCCTTTTGGAAATCTGGGAAAGGGTGGATCTTTTCAGGAGACCATTGCTATGTTGCAGACATTTTTTTCCTGAAAATAAAATAAGTGTGTGAATTCTACTCTTAAGGCCACATAATTTGATTGATCATTAATGGAAGTCTTAAGAAAGGAATTCAACAGGTGCCAGATTGCATCAGATGAAATGCTAGCTGATGCCACTGGGGCTGAGCATGCAGCCACGTATCACACTTCCTTTCCTTTTCTCTCTCATTAATCTACACCAGGCGTCTTTTTTTTCTTTCTTTCTTTCTTTTTTTTTTTTTCTGTAAAGGGCTAAGGAGTAAATATTATAGGCTCGTCAACCATATGATTTCTCTCACTAACACGCAATGCTGCTGTTGTAGCAAAAGCAGGCAAAGACACCATGTGAATGAGTGGACATATCTGCATTCTAATGAAATATTATGTTAATCACATAGAATTTTTAATTTTATATGTTTCAGATATCACAAAATCTTCTCCTTCTTCTGATTATTTTTTCTCAATTAAGAATGTAAAATACATAATTTTTATAATGCACAGACTTCTGGTCTACAAAAATATGCCTTCTCAAGCCCTGGCTGGTAGCACAGTGGATAAGGTGCCGGCCTGCGAACCCAAAGGTTGCAAGTTCGATTCCCCAGCCAGGGCACATAACCAGGTTGCAAACTAGGTCTCCAGTCAGATCTGTGGCTGGAGGCAGGTGAAAAGCAACCATACATTGATGTATCTCTCTTCCTCTGCCTCTCTCCCTTTCCCTCTTTCTAAAAATAATGAAATAAAATCTTTAAAAAAAATGTCTTCTCTGTTTATTTCATGTTAAAATATATAAATGTATCATGTGAGGCTGACTGTTGTTTCCACATACTAAGCTATTGAAGCCTAAGACTTATCCATTGTCTTATCAGCAAATGAGAGCTCTAAATGACAGCCACAACAGTATATACTTTTTCAAAGGCCAGAGAAAGAGTCATCAGATTCCAAACTAAAAGCAGCCTGCTGGCCCTCTTGGAGCAAAACTTAATCATATTCTGGCTTGTCTAGACATCTTAGGCTAAAAAGATGAAGCAGTCACCAACAATTATGGTACTTTCAGGAATCTCTAATTTTGTGCTACTTAAAACAAAAGTATAAAATTTACCATATATTTATTTTTATTATTTATTTATTATTTTAAGGATTTTATTCATTATTTTTAGAGAGAGGGGAAAGGAGGGAGGAAGAAAGGGAGAACAGCATCAATGTATGGTTGCCTTTCACCTGCCTCCAGCTATGGACCTGGCTGGAGACCTGGCTTGCAACCTGGTTGTGCCCTGGCT
Organism: Noctilio leporinus; assembly: GCA_004026585.1. Classification (NCBI taxonomy): domain Eukaryota; kingdom Metazoa; phylum Chordata; class Mammalia; order Chiroptera; family Noctilionidae; genus Noctilio; species Noctilio leporinus. The sequence continues at coordinate 110,672 of PVIW01004522.1, forward strand.
GGGAATCAAACCAGTAACCTTTGGTTTCACAGGCTGGTGCCTATCCACTGAGCCACCAGCCAGGGCTTAAAACTTACTATATTTTTTAAAATTTAGCATAGCTGTACGCTAAGCCCCAGTGGCATCAGCTAGTGTTACATCTGATGCAATCTGGCACCTTGTTGAATTTCATTCTCAAGACTTCCATTGCTACTCAATCAAGGAATTAGGTGTCGGAAGTTTTAAATTAGGAGCCAGTTATTAGCATATAGTTAGTGTGTTAACTGTTCAACAGTGTCATTAATAAGGACTTGACCCACTCACCAAGTCCCTGAAGGGGATCATGGTTAGGAGGGTGTGTTGTGGAACCTAGCTAGTGAGTCTATACAATTGCCTTCAGAGGGGTTTTTCTATTTTCCACATTTTGTCTTCATCTGCTTTTGGTTGAGTGAGTCATTTTTTCTTTTCTTTCTTTCTTTTTTTCTTTTTTATTTGTTTTGTTCCATGATGTGTCAGTAAAGATAGAATTAAGTTATCTCCTTGTGGAGTTAGCTTAACGTGGGTAAAATCAAAGCCTGAATCCTAGAAATACATAATTGTATAAGCAAGTTAGCCTGGGCAGACTAATACAGCAGTGGCTGCATGTGTTTACTACATTGCCCCCAATAATCCATTCAGCCTACTGTTTTGCTTCTGAGTGATTTACCAAACATTGCAATGTAGCAGAACATTATCATTATTTTCAAACTGGAGTTTATGTAAAACAAAATCAGAAACCTTGAGTATTTTTAGGGATATATGAAACCACAGAACAATATACTCAGCTCCTTAGAGCATTCATTTTATGCAAAGCCTAGCAAAACTTACTATTTAAATAAGTATAAATATATTATGGGGTAGAATCCTAATTCTCATAGATATTTATAATTAAAACAAAACCAAAAAATGATATTTGTCTTATAAATGGGCAATCCATATAACTCTTTATTAGACAAAGTAAATAACATGACTCCCCAGTTCCATTAGTAATTTTTGGTAGGAAAGTTTAGGAAGTAAGTGACAAGCTCTTGATGCCTTCATGATGCAGAGGGCACTGAAATGCCTCCATGATCCAGTCATCTCCAAAGGAAAGAGGGCAAAGTAAAACTCACCCTCTGGTTCTGAAATCATTCAAATACATCAAATGTTAGTATATTTAAATGAACTGATCCACTGCAAAGTGCACATTATTATTTTTTATCTCATATTACTGTTTAAAAGCACAAGATCTAGGAGTCTGCAGTTAAATTCCCCTCCTAAATCTAAGTAATTATATGACATAGGTCACCTCTCTGTTCTCTTAGCCTTGAGAAAGAGGCCTTTACTTTCCCTCTGTAGATCATAGAGTTTTAACAAACAATTTAAAATAATACAAAAGCACAATGAAAAGTAGAGAGAAATAATTAACAAATATTTAGACCAGAAGAAAAAAAATATGTTATTCCTAGATATACAATCAATAAAAGTGGAGCTAAATTAAGAGTGAGCATAATGTTCTGTCCCCCACCCTCAACTGCTATTTCCTCTTTACAGTAGTGGGAGAAGTTGAGTTAATCATTTATTATTTTTGAATTATGAGCATAGTTGTGAAATGCTGTACTTTGTTAAGATGAAAGGTGTTTTGTTTTTTTTTAATTACATTATTTGAAAAGACAAAATTGCACTGGGTTTTACCCTATTAAAATATTTTGTCTTTTTCTTACTTTTTCTTCTTTGTTGTAGTTGTTTTGTTTAATAGTGCAGAATGACAGATGTGTGGAAATGAGAAAGAGAACTAGGAAAATATAACAGTCACTACTGGCATCCTCAATTTATTTCCAGTTGATTTTACATCTGGTCCAACTATGTTGTTTGTTAATATTCCATTGGCAACAGACATGAGCCGTTTGTCTCTCTTGCTTGTATTAACATTTTTATATCTACACAAGAGAAGTTGGAGCAAAACTGTAGAAATGAACTGAGTGATCTTTGCATTACATTCTCAAAGTTGGCACCTTTTCACCTCCATATTCAAAAGGTCACCCTATCTAGTCAGTAGTCAGTTCTGAGTATTTGTAAATATCTCTAGACTCTCTCTTCTCTAGTTCAAGGGATCATTGTTAAAGTCTCCCTGATTACAGCACTAACCTCCTAACTTCTTTCTTGAGTAGGCATTTCAGGCTACCCATTTTACTGGCACTATACTTAAAATTTTCAAATTAAAACCCAGTTATGTTCTTAGCTGCTCCTTTAGTCATGTCAGTTGCTTATAAAATAAATGTCCAATGTATTTAGCAAGGCATGCAAGATTTTAAATATTGGTTATCAATCTACTTTGATCTCTAAGCTCTAATCTCTTATTATTGACCCATATGTTTCAGCAGTTGTTAAGTTCTCACCATTCTGCAAACATTACAGACCCTGTCACAACTCTGGCCCTTTACACATGCCTTTTACGCTGCCTTGATTCCCTTGTCTGTCCTCCATCCTTCTAGACCTATCTCAACATCAATTGCTCAGTGAAATCATTTACACTCCAGGCTATAGCAACAAAATAAACCTATCTGATAATACAGTGAATTAATTTTCCCCTGGGAACAGCTCACAACTCAGAATGATTTTTATAATAATACATTTAGCAAAAGGGAAAAATAAATAGCATAAAAAGTACTTAAACCAATGCAAATAAACTCCAAATAGTATTTTAATGTTCCACTGGTCTATTTTTCAGTCATGTAATAATGTTTAGATAGGTAATAGCTGATAATCTTTTTTTCTTTCTGTACATAGGCCTTAAATCAAAGGACATCAAGGTTCTGTTAGAACATTAAGTTTTTCTACATGACTATAAGGTATTGACAGTATTATGGAAATATGGATTTGACAGAAAATTATTGAACATTTGTGATTTATCTAATGCTACACAGGAACTCTATCACCATCAAGAGGGTGGAAAAGAATCTCAGGTCATCCAAAGCCCTATAAAGTGTAAAATGCATTCATAAAACTTGTGTCCAAACTAGCTAGCTCTCTGTGATAATTCCTATAAATGTTATTTTCCAATGTGGGTGGATATTGCTACCACTTTCCCAAACATTTTCTAAAAACAGTTGAGAATAAGTAATGTTAGGGTTGCCAACAGAAGTGAGATTTTCTGCATCCTGGCTCTAGTCTCTTAAGATGAAAGACCTTTGATCCTTACTGCACTGTTTTTGTGCATCTCCTACAAATATAGCAGTTTTCTCAGTATGTTATTCCATTAATCCCCGTGGTAATTATTTAATGGAATTTTGCCATGTTGACTTAATTACCTCCTTCACTACCTCTTGGGGACTTTGTCAACTAAAAATGAATTAATGTTTCAAAAACAGTACGCAAAAAAATGATGATTCAGAATTTTCAAAAAGGCTTGAAAATAACTTATGCTATTAAATTTTCTGCATGTATATTTGTTTTTACTCCTATTACATGGATGGAAGAGTTGTAATCCTTTTGTGATATTTTATAGGGACTAATCTGAGGCTATCACCCTTTATTTTTCCAGAAATAACATTACATATATTACCAAAATATTTGGTCTTTCAGGTGATTTTGATATCAGCCCCTGAGATATCATAGCTTTCTAAAGGGAAAGAGGGGAAATGTCTTTTTCTTTTCTCTGTAATGCCAACTTGATATTTCTCCACAGATACTTTTGTTATTTATCAATGCTTCTTTTTCTAGCAGTTTCTACTTGGGAAACATTCCTGAACTCTGATCATTTAACAACTATCAACTGTCTGTCTTTCTGTCTATCATCTATCTCTCTATTTTGCATCATCTATCTTTTTTCTTTGTATTTTAGTTATTGGTATGATGGCTTATTGCTCCAATTAAATTTAAAACCCATTGAGTAGAGGGACCTAGATATACTTATCTTCACATTCCCAAAAGGGTTTTTGCATAAAGCCTTCACAGAATACGTACTCAGTTATGTTTGCCAAATGAAAAAGAAAAAAATGAATGAATGATATAACAAAACACAACAGGAAATGAAAGGAAATGGTGCCCAAATACTTTGTTATAAATAAAAACTAACTGATAATAATGGAGGATTTTTATATTCTTATTGTAATTTTGACTAGCCTTACCTTATCATATGCAAACCTTATAAATATGCAAAACAAGCTTTGATATTGGTGAGACAAATCTGCCCAGCTATAGTCAGAGTGACTTTCTCTGACAGTGGGGATCAGGCTTGCCTGACCCTCTTCTCTGATCTAGCAGTCATAAAAAGCAGGCAAGGCTGCCAATCACAAGGCAAGCTGTACTCACACTGTGTTTATTACTTGTCAGTTTCAACTCAGTAAATGACACTCTAGTGACTTGGAATAGTTAATGGTCTTCCAAAAAGTGAGCAACTCACTCCCATCTGATTTTAGAATCAGCCCCATTGTGTTTTATTTGGAAGTTTTTGTTCATTCCCCCTTTTCCCCTACTAAATGAAAACACTGGACTAGCTAAATTCAATTTAAACAACTTTACTACTATTTTATAGTAATATTTAAATAACTTCTAAATATTTTCCTTTGCTTTATCCACAAATTCTCTTATTTTAGACATGAATATTCAGTTAACAATATCTAGAATACCAAAATCCAAACAGCAAGACAGTGATAACTTCAAAAATTGAACTATGGAGTTTCTATAAATGTTGAAATGTTTCCCCATATTTGAAAATAATAGACACGTATCTTATGTAATAATGAAAAGACAACGGAGAATTTTTTAAAAAATTGTCCCTGTCATTAAAATACACAGGAATCAGTTGGGAAGAAGAAAAAAATGATTGAGTTACTGGTGAATTCTGGAATATCAAAAAGATGTAGGAGATCAAAGATGGCGACAGAGTAGAGAGCAGTGCTGATGGCTTTCTCAAGTACCAGAGCAGCTGGAGGATAGAATAGGGAGCACAAGATGTCTTCAGGTCCCTAAGAATTGGAGCAGTCAGCATCTGGACTCAGGGGAACACAGCCCAGAGGCAGCAGAGACTTACAGGAGAGCAGGTGAGACAGTTCCAAACCTGCAGATGGGGTGAGGTCGGCTCTGGGCAGTGGCCGCTCTACCCAGAGGGGCATCTTTAACTGAAGCCAGCACCAGGCTCCCTGACAACTAGAAATCTGAACAGTGAAGTGTGGGTAGCGAGGGCAAACACCAGAGGAAACAAGGAACTGAACTCCTGCAGGGGAGGGACTGAGAGCCTTGCTCCCCAGACAGAGGGAGGAAGCTCCTCACTGGGTCAGAGGCTGAGGAGAAGAGTCCTGTGGGGAACAATAGCAGGGGAGCAGGGAAGTGCACCAGCCAGGGTGGCAAGAGAGCCTAAAATGGTGCTGGGCCACGGGGGAAACAGCAGCTTGAAGGCCATGCGAGAGGGGAGGCCCAGTCCTCCGCACCCACACAGGCCTCCAGGCTCCCACAGAAACTCCAAACTGGGAGCTGGAAACCTGTGGCTGGGGCAATTGACCCGCCCATTGCAGGCAACAAAGGCCGCACTGCAGAAGCTCTGGGAAGCCATGCGGGCGTCACAGAGGTGACATGAAGGACTCCTTGGAGAGCTGGTCTGCTTGGAGAATTGGCCCTCGCCTGGGGGAGCTGGGCAGTGTTGGCAGACCCGGAGCAGAGTTGGCGGATGGGGGACGCCTCCTCCAGGAGTTGCGGGGGCAGGTTCAGTCATCACAGGAACCAGCGAGGTTGCAGGACCCCTGCAGGGGTACCAGGTGCCTATCACAGGCAGGAACCTCCTCCAGGAGCTGGAGGGAACACCCTGCTAGATTGCAATGGAGGAAAAGGGAGGGCCCCAGAACGCCAGCAGCCCTGAAACCAAGCTAGGCTACTGGAGGCCCAACCTACCTGGGGGCTGACACTCAGCCCTGACTGTGATAATCATAGGCTCTGCCACTCCAAGACCAGCTAGACTATAGACTGCACAGACCTGACCAAGAAAAAGAGGCAGACTCAGGAAATGGACCTCTGCTAATCTCAAGTACCTGAGTTACACCGAGAGCTATACTATTAATCCCTAACATATCCTTTTCAAAAGTTACTTCTCATATATTTTTATCCTCCCCTATCTCAATCCACCTAAATACCCAAGACCCTCCTCCTACTCTTGATTTAAAGTCTACTCACTCTCTGGCTACAACACATTCCCAGTCCTCAAGCTAAGTATTCCTCCCCTCCCCAGCCACCTAAACCCTTTCTTTATTATTATTATTTTTTCTTTTTCTTTTTTCCCTTTTTTTAACTTTTTATTTTTTTAATTTTTTTTTTCTTTCTTTTCTCTGCCATAAGCCCACAAGTCCTGGCTCCACCTGGACCAATCAGGGATCATTATGGGTGAACAGCCAGCTAAACGCTTTCTTCTTATTATTATAATCATTTTATTTCCTTTATTTTTTTTTTCCTGCTAAAAGCCCACAGGTCCAGGCTCCACCTCGACCAATCAGGGATCACTAAGGGTGAACAGGGAGGCAGATGTGGCAATTATATACATAGGCTTATGCTGTTCACTCATACTTGAGGCTTTCTGATTCTACCTCTCCTCATTTCTATGAGAAAGGATAGAAGGAGTGTCTTGACTGGAAGGAAAGGAGCAACATACACAACCAATCCAGAATACAACCAGACAGCCCATATAAAGGCCACACCAAGAACAACAAGTGGAGAAAATCTAGGAAATGGCACCACTGAACTTGACAAATCTCCTAACACAGAAGGGTGCTCAACTAAGGCAAAAAAGCAAAATAGATTAATCCAAGGGGGGCGGGGGGAAGCAACAACAGACACCCAAAATGGGGGAAAATAGAATCAGTCCATCACCAAAAGGAAAGGAAGAATCCCCAGAAAGACCACCAAATGAAACAGAGGCACAATAATATCAGATAAGCAATTCAAAAGAATGATGATAGAGAAGCTCAATGAGCTTAGCCAGTTCAAAGAAAACTATAAACAACTCCAGGGAAGTTACAAGGAACTTACTGAGAGCTACAACAACATCAACAAGGACATAGAAACTATCAGTAAGTGCCAGGAGGAAATGAAGAATACAATTTCTGAATTAAAGACTACAGTAGAAGGAATCAACAGTAGGCTAGAGGAAGCAGAGGACCAGATCAGCGAGTTGGAGGACAATATAGACAGATACTCCAAGACAGTACAGGAGAATGAAAAAAGGCTGAACAAGATTGAAGAGGGTTTAAGAGAGCTGCAGGACAACATGAAACATAACAACATCCGTATCATAAGTATACCAGAAGGAGAAGCAAAACAAGGAATGGAAAACCTGTTCTAAAAAGTAATGAAAGAAAACTTCCCTAACATGATGAGTGAAAACATTAATCAAGTTAATGAAGCACAGAGGGTCCCAATGAAAATCAACCTAAACAGACCAACACCAAGGCACATTATTATTAAAATGGCTAATCTCAAAGACAAAGAGAGAATCCTAAAAGCATCAAGAGAGAAATGACGAATGACATATAAGGGGACTCCAATAAGGCTGTCAAATGATTATTCAACAGAAACAATCCTAGCCAGGAGGGAATGCCAAAAGGTATTTCAAGTAATGGTAAACAAAGGCCTTCAACCAAGAATACTCTACGCAGCAAGGCTTTCATTCAAGATAGAAGGAGAAATAAGGAGTTTCCTAGACAAAAAAAAAAAGGACTAAAAGAATACATCTCTACCAAACCAACATTGCAAGAAATGCTAAAGGGTCTGCTTTATAAACATATAAATAAATACATAAATAAATAAATGAAATGAAATGAAGAAACAGAGAAAGCCAAAGAGAAATACAGGCACAAAGTGAGAAAATGACAATGAATAAATCTCAATCAATAATAACATTAAGTGTAAATGGATTAAATGTACCAATCAAAAGACATAGGGTAGCTGAATGGATAAGACAACATGACCCACATATATGCTGTCTTCAAGAGACCCACATCAGAACAAAAGATCGACACAGATTGAGAGTGAAGGATTGGAAAATATATATATCAAGCAAATGGACACACACAAAAAAAAAAAACCTGCAGTAGCAATACTTATTTCAAACAAAATAGATTTTACAATGAAGGACATAAAAAGGGACAAAGGACATTTCATAATACTTAAGGGAACAATCCATCAAGAAGAAATAACTCTGATAAACATATACATACCCAACATAGGAGCTCCAAAATATATAAGGAAAATCTTGGAAGACTTTAAGAAAGATATAGACACCAACACTCTAGTAGTAGAGGATTTTAATACCCCACTATCAACAATGGACAGATCTTACAAACAAAAAATCCCCAAAGATGTTGTGGCATTGAACAACACTCTAGAGCAAATGGACCTAACTGATGTACACAGAGTCTTTTACCCCAAAGAAGCAAAATACACATTCTTTTAAAATACACATGGATCATTCTCTAAGATAGACAACATGGTATGTCACAAGACAAGCCTCCACAAATACAGGAAAATTGTAATCATACAAAGCATCTTCTCAGATCACAATGGCTTGAGACTAGAAACCAATCTTAAGGGAAAAAAGAAATGCTCTAACTCATGGAGACTGAATAACATGCTTTTAAACAATGAAGGGGTTAACAATGAGATCAAAGATGAAATCAAAAAGTTCCTGGAAACAAATGACAATGAATACACAACAGCCCAAAACCTATGGGATACAGCAATGGCAGTGCTCAGAGGGAAATTAATAGTAATACAGGCCCTCCTAAAAATGTCACAAGAAGTTTATAAAAACAACCTAACCATAAAGATGCAAGAACTAGAGGAGCAACAACAAAAAAAGCCCAGAGCAAGGAGAAGGAAGGAAAATATCAAGATCACAGCAGAACTAAATAACTCAGAGATTCAAACTACAATTCAAAGAACCAACAGTTCCAGGAGCTGGTTCTTTGAAAAAATAAACAACATTGAGAAGCCTTTATCCAGACTCATAAAGAAGAAGAGAGAGGACCCAAATAAACAGAATCAGAACTGACAGAGGAGAAATCACAACTGATACCTCAGAAACAAAAAAGATTGTAAGAAATTACTACAAACAACTATATGACAAAAATATGACAACCTGGATGAAGTGGTCACATTTCTGGAAAGGTATAATCTACCAAAACTGAACCCAGAAGAAGCAGAAAGCCTGAATAGGCCAATAACAACTAGTGAAATTAAAGAAGTAATCCAAAATCTCCGAAAGCACAAAAACCCCAGACTGGATGGATACACAGGTGAATTTTACCAAACATTTAAACAAGTACTAACTCTTATCCTTCTGAACCTATACCAAAAAATACAGGAAGAGGGAAGACTCCCAAACTCTTTTTATGAGGCCTATATTATTCTAATCCCAAAACCAGGGCAATACACAACTGAGAAAGAAAGCTACAGGCCAATATTTCTGATGAACATAGATGCTAAAATTCTCAACAAAATATTGGCTAACTGGATTCAGCTGTACATTACAAAGATCATACATTACGATCAAGTGGGTTTCATCCCAGGGATGCAATGATGGTACAACATTTGCAAAGCAACAAATGTAATATACCACATCAACAAAATGAAAGACAAGAACCATATGATCATATCAATAGATGCCGAAAAATCTTTTAATAAAGTACAGCAACCATTTATGATGAGAAAACAAAATGGGAATTGAGGGAGCATACCTCAACATCATAAAGGCCATATATGAGACACCTGAAGCCAACATCATACTTAACAGATAAAAACTGAAAGTTTTCCCCCTAAGATCAGGAATGAGACAAGGCTGTTCACTTTCTCCACTTCTATTCAACATTGTCTTGGAAGTTCTAGCTATAGCCATCAAAGAAGAAAAAGGAATCAAAGGTATCCAAATAGGAAAGGAGGAAGTCAAACTGTCATTATTTGCAGATGATATGATAGTGTACATACAAAACCCAATCGGCTCCACCAAAATCTTACTCAACCTAATAAGCAAATTTAGCAAAATAGCTGGGTATAAAGTCAATATCCAGAAATCAAAAGCATTTTTGTATACCAATAATGAAACAACAGAAATAAAAGCAAAAAATAAATGCCATTTACAATAGCAACAAGAAAAATAAAGTACCTAAGAATAAACATGACTAAGGAGGTAAAAGACCTGTACTCAGAAAACTACAGAACAATGAAGAAAGAAATCAAGGAAGATACAAATAAATGGAAGCACATACCATGTTCATGGATGGGAAGAATTCACATCATTAAAATGTCCATACTACCCAAAGCAATCTACAGATTCAATGCAATCCCAATTAAAATACCAATGACAGACTTCACAGAAATAGAAAAAATATGTCAAAAATTTATATGGAGCCAAAAACACCCACGAATAGCTGCAGCAATATTGAGAAAGAAGAACAAGGTAGGAGGAATCACATTACCGGACTTCAAACAATACTACAAGGCTACTGTCATCAAATCTATCTGGTACTGGCATAAGAATAGACATATAGATCACTGGAACAGAATAGACAGCCCAGAAATTAACCCAGGACTCTATGGTCAAGTAATATTTGACAAAGGGGGAAGGAATATAAAAATGGAGTAAAAATAGTCACTTCAACAAATGGTGTTGGGAGAACTGGACAACAACATGTCAAATTGAAAAGTTTCTGTTCAGCTAAAGAAAATATCAGCAAAATTCAAAGGGAACCAACTGTATGGGAAAACATAATTGCCAATCATACCTCAGAGAAGTGTTTGATCTCCAACATATATAATGAACTAATGTGACTCAACTCCAGGGACACAGACAGCCTAATTAAAAAATAGGGAAAGGACCTGAACAGGCAACTCACTGAGGAAGATATACAAAGGACCCAGAGGCATATGAAAGAATGCTCAACATTACTAGTCATCAGAGAGATGCAAATTAAAACCACAATAAGATACCACCTCACACCTGTCAGAATGGTAACCATTAACAAATCCACAAACAACAAGTGTTGGCGAGGATGTGGGGCAAAGGGAACCCTGGTGCACTGTTGGTGGGAATGCAGGCTGGTGCAGCCACTGTGGAAAACAGTATGGGGTGTCTTTAAAAAACTAAAAATGGAACCGCCTTTTGATCCAGTGATTCCACTACTGGGACTATACCCAAAGAATCCTGAAACACCAATTCATAAGAACCTATGTACACATATATTCATAGCAGCACTATTTACAATAGCCAAGTGCTGGAAACAGCCTAAGTGCCCTTCAGTGGATGATTGGATCAAAAAACTTTGGTACATTTACACAATGGAATACTCTTCGGCAGAAAGAAAGAGAGAACTCCTACCCTTTGCAACAATTTGGATGGAAATGGAGAGTATTATGCTTAGTGAAATAAGCCAATCAGTGAAGGACAAATACCGTATGATTTCACCTATTACAGGACAATAATGAACAAAACTAACAACAAGCAAATCATAACCAGATATATGAATACAGTAAATAGGACTTTAGTGGTCAGGGGGAAGGGGGTTGAGGAAAGGGGGGAGAAAGAGGCAAGGAAGTGGAGCAGTTTAGACAAGAACCTGTTATAAAGGAATCATGGACATGGCCAACAGGAGGGATTGACTTTGGGGGGAATGGGTGGGTGGGGAGGGGGACAGAGGGGAGCAAAAAGGGGATGGATGTAATACCACAAGAATAAAATTAAATTAAAATAACCCTAATAAATAAGATGTAAATATGAGTAAGGTGGTATTTTTTTAAATGCCTTATAAAAATACATACAAACATTTAAATCCCACAGATAGAAATTGCTGTGTATTGGTCCAATCTAACATTTGAGGAAAACAAATGGAGTAGAAAAAGAACCAGACATAACTGAGTATGAGTCAAATTCTATTACACAATTAACCCTGTTTTTCTCAGTAGGTAATAGATTAATTCATTCACTCATCAATCAACTTATCTTTCCATTTATCTATCATCCACCCTTTGTCTATACATTTATCCATAATTTAAATGCAGTGTGTACTCTATACTAATTTCTGATTAAATATATGAATAAGCTAATGAATTACCTTTAACTTATTATATTGTTTTTCTCTCATTGGTTGCTTCCTAAAATAAAGTAAAATTCACATAATATAAAACTTACCATTTTAACCATCTTAAAGTATACATGACAGTGGCTTTTAGTACATTCCCAGTATTGTGCAATCATCTCATTATCTCATTCCATACCATCTTCATCATCCATAAAAGTCACCTTGTACTCTTTTATCCCAGTCTTTGGAAATCACTAATCCACTTTTTGTTTCTAAGAATATCTCTATTCTGGACATTTTATTTAAAAATATTTATATAACATGTGACCTTTAATGTCTGGCTTCTTCCACTCAGCATAATGTTTTCAAGGTCTATCCATGTTACAATATAATGTGAATCAATATTTCAATCCTTTTTAAGGCTCAATAGAATTACATTGTGTGGACATATACCATGTTTTGTTTATCTGTTCTTCAGTTTTAATGGCTGAAAAGGCATTTACCCATAAAAAGATATTCAAACCAACTGGAACAGAATATACAAAGTGGGGAAGTGTAAAGTAGGCAGTTATGTTCTGAGAACTCTGCATAACTGTTTATAGAGCAAGGGGTTGAACATGAGGTTCTAGGGACTAAGTGCCAAGAGATGAGCTTTCAAAGAGCTCCTGGTATGACACCATAGATAATATCCTACAGACAGTGTTAGGTTTTAGGTGTATACTTCTTTGTACTCAAATAATAACTTGAAAAAATCATAAATAAAACAGATAAAATGTTAGAAGACTTCAAGGTCCCCCTAACTCATGACTATTAATTAACAAACACTCATGGAAAATTGTGAAAACCACTGCTATTCACAGGAGAAACTTACAATTACCTGCAAATATTTGGAATCATGAGGAATTAATTTAATTCATGCTGATTATGGGGAAAGTCAGTTTAATAGTATAGGAATGATTCCAGGTTTTGTAAATAGAGTAGAAAATGCACACACTAATATATTCTTGTTCTCCTATAATCATTCTTCATGTATTTGCCAGAATCATGACTTTAGAATATAAATAAAATAACCAGTCTTCTCTTGAAATCTTCCAACTTCACATAAACTAAGATCCAGACTCCTTTCAGTGCCACACAAATCTGACTTCCCCCACTGCCTCTCCATCTTCATCTCCTACAATTTCTTCTTTCTCAATGTGCTTCAGCCATAATGAATTTCTTCTCTTCTTTAAACACAAAGTTTGATTAGATCTTTTTTCTATTTCTCCATCTGCCTAAAATGCTTCGCCTTTAGCTTTTCATATAGCAAACTCTTCATTATCTAGGTTTCAGCTGCAATTCCTCCCATTCACTAGAGGCCTCTTCTATCTACAAGATCTAAGAGAGCTCACTCTTGTCACAAATCTTTACTTTTATTTTCTTCCTTGCATTTAGCACAATCTGAGTCATTGTGTATAATTGTTATTTTATATGTTTACATACTGTCTCAACTCCATCCCCTATTATCCCTATGAAGTAAACCATCAGAGGATCTTGTCTGCCTTACTAATCATCCTATGTCCAGTTCTCAGAATAATTCAAGGAACATTATATTTCCTTATTAGGAACATCACGTATTCATTGAATAAGTGAACTGAATAAGGAGTACATAAACGGTAGCTCCATTAATAAAAATTAGAAGAAATATAAGTGAGTGTAGGTCAAAGAGCATAGGACAAGCCTAGTACAGCTTATAAGATTCTAGTTGATATTCCTGCACCTGAAAGGAGAGCTTCTGTGTTTTTGGTCTATGGCACATCACTTCTGCCCTTTCTTTCCTTTTTACCCTTTTGAATTCCTTTCTTTTTAAAATATCTACATCCTTCTCCCTTGTTTTTGAGCAAAGTGATTTTATGCAAAAGTAGTCCTAAAGTGGCACAAAACAGGGGGAAGGATGTTCAAAATAATTTAGCTTTGATGAACATATTATAGATAGCAAGCTTTCATCATAGCCATGTGAGTTATGCCACTTTGAATAATAAATGTGAAGAAGCATCTTATAACACTAATAAGATGTTTACTCAGAGTCACTTGCATTATTGACAATAATATGTACATATACACTAAAAAGACATTATATAGTAGTTTCTGGGCTAAAGTCATATTTAAGATTTACATTTTACCAATAGAACATGGTTGAAAAATCACCTTGTACATTCAACAAACCATCCAGAAAACTGCCTTAAAGAACTTTTGACAACTTAAAAAAAATGGATGAACTAAAAAGCACTCTGACTTCAGGGTAGAAGAAAATTAAATTGGTTTCCACTAGGTTGACCACAATCAAGAAATTCAAACTTAATTCAGAAAGCAAGAGAAATACTTGGATGAGTAATATGGTTTCAGGGAGAGGAGATAAATTTAGCAAAAGTTTTTGAACTCTCTAGTGAGAAGTGAGGTCATAGATAGGAAGACCAAGAAGAAGTCTGCAATAATACAGACAGGCAATGATTAAACCCTGGATGAGAACAGAAATTATTGATTGTCTAAAAGTAGAGTAGGTGAAGGGGGTTAATTTTCCTTGCTTCTTTCTTATTTCACACAAATAAATCATTGCTTTCACCTATAAAACTGAAGAAAATACATCATTAAAAAAAGCAGAACTATTGGTGGTTAAAAAATTGAGGTATAAAAGGTTAAATGTTGCTAGAACTGAATTTGTAAAGATAGCTACATAAACTTAAATTATTAATTACTAAGGCCAGCACTGATTCCCATATTGCTAAATCCTGCTGAGATTTTGAAACCAGTATGCTTTTGTCTCAAAGGATGTTTGAAGGAAACTGGTTAACCTGAAAGGCCTTGAGTTATTAGGGGAATTACAGAAGAGAGACTCTCTAGATCAATACAATTTTTTCAACAAACGCTGTATCAAAAAGGAAGATGTTGAATCCAACATTGTCAGCAATGAAGATAAAATCATTTATATCCAAGGAAGTGTCAATAGACTTAGACTAAATAGTTGGCAGCACAGGAGGCAATTGAAAGAGGCTCTAATCATACTGTACCAGCACAATCTTTGATGCAGTAGGAGATCCATTTATGGAAACAAACTATTGGCTTGAAGAATGACCACCCCTTCTAAAGCCTGCTTTGAACACTAAGTAGAAAGCATCATGTGCTTTGTTTTCAGAATAATAAAGATGTTTTACATCTTTAATTAGTGATTCCAACTAGTTAAAGGATTAAGAATATCTCTCATTATACAGAGAAGAGAGAGGAATGCTAAATATGACATTTAAAAAATATTTTATTATTTTTAGTGAGAGGGAAAGGGAGAGAGGCAGAGAGGGAGAAATGCATCAATATATAGTTGACTTTTACCTGCTTCCAGGTATGGACCTGGCTGGAAACCTTGGCTTGCAACCTGGTTATGTGCCCTGGCTGGGAATCAAACCAATGACCTTTGGGTTCCCAGGCAGGCACCTATCCACTGAGCCAGCAGCCAGAACTGTATACTACAATTTAAATGTTGACTAATTATGATGTTAAGAGCCTAAAATTGGTCCAGGATTGAAGACAGTGTGCAAAGGAAAAAATGAATGCTAAAATAAAACACTGACTTACGTGGAACATTTAGCCTTCTAACACAAATACTGTATTCTCTTTCACCTCAGTTTCCTTGTCTTAATACCATGAAGCAATACCCTCTCATATGGTGGACAACACCATTTAAATAGTCAGTTACTATGTGTCCCATATAATTATTAACACATCTAGCTCATGTGAAGCCAACAGAGCAAAGTAAAAGTGTAAAAGCCTTTCCTCTTCGTAAACATTTCTCAAATAAAATGTCCTGAGGAGATGCTGGAAATTCAGTATTTGAGTTAAAATGGAAAGGAAAATAAAAGTTTAGATTAAAATAATTGAAGGACTTATTTATCAATTACTAAATGCTTATTGATCATCAGCCATGATAACATACCCAACAGTAAAGCATCACAAAGGGTATAGAAGCATGTTAATCATAGTTCTTACCTTTTATAAATCAATACTCTAGTAACCAGAAGAAAATTACCTCTAAAACCATCAGATAACAACTAGTGAAATTGAAGAAGTAATCAAAAATCTCCCAAAGCACAAGAGCCCTGGAACAGATGTCTACACAGGTGAATTCTACAAAACATTTAGAGAAGAAGTAACTCCTACCTTTCTCAGCCTATTTCAAAAAGTCCAAGAAGAGGGAAGATTCCCAAACTCTTTCTATGAGGTCAGTATTATTCTAATCCCAAAACCAGGGCAAGATACAACTAAGAAAGAAAACTATATGCCAATATTTGTAATGAACATAGATTCTAAAACTCTCGACAAAATATAGGCCAACCAGATCCAGCAATACATTAAAAAGATCATACATCATGATCAAGTGGGTTTCATCCCAGGGGTGAAAGGATGGTACAACATTTGCAAATCAATAAATGTAATATACCACATAAACAAAATGAAAGATAAGAACCATATGATCATATCAATAGATGCTGAAAAAGCATTTAATAAAATACAGCAACCATTTATGATAAAAAACCCTCAGCAAAATTAGAATAGAGGGAGCATACCTCCACATCATAAAGGCCATCTATGAGAAACCTGAAGCCAACATCATACTCAATGGGCAAAAACTAAAAGCTTTCCCCCTAAGATCAGGAACAAGACAAGGCTGTCCACTTTCTCCACTTCTGTTCAACATTGTTTTGGAAGTTCCAGGCATCACTATCAAAGAAGAATAAGGCATCAAAGTTATCCAATTTGGAAAGAAGGAAGTAAAACTATCATTATTTGCAGATGACATGATAGTGTACATGCAAAACCAGATAGACCCCACCAAAAACCTACTTGACCTAATAAGCAAATTCAGCAAAATAGTTGGATATAAAGTCAATATTCAGTAATCAAAAGCATTTTTGTATACAAATAATGAAACATCAGAGATAGAAGCTAGAAAACAAATCCCATTTACCATAGCAACAAGAAAAATAAAATATTTAGGAATAAACTTAACCAAGAACGTAAAAGACCTATACTCAGAAAACTACAGAACATTGAAGAAAGAAATTAAGGAAGGTACAAATAAATGGAAGCATATACCATGTTCATGGATGGGAAGAATTAACATCATTAAAATGTTCATACTACCCAAAGCAATCTATAGATTCAATGCAATCCCAATTAAAATACCAATGGCATATTTCACAGATATAGAAAAAATACTTCAAAAATTTATATGGGCCTGGGCTAGTGGCTCAGTGGATAAGGCACCAACCTGCAAACCCAAAGGTCGCTGGTTCAGTTCCCAACCAGGGCACATAACCAGGTTACAAGCCAGGTCTCTAGCCAGGTCCATAGCTGGAGGCAGGTGAAAGGCAGCCAGCCATACATTGATGTCTCTCTCCCTCTCTGCATCTCTCCCTTCCCCTCTCTCTCTAAAAAAAAAAAAAAAAAAAAAAATTATACAGAGACAAAAATGCCAACGAATAGCCACAGCAATCTTGAGAAAGAAGAAGGTAGGACAAATCACAAAACCGGACATTAATCTGCACTACAAGGCTACTGTCATCAAAACAGTTTGGTACTGGCATAAGAATAGACATATAGATCAATGGAACAGAATAGAGAGCCCAGAAATAAACCCAGGGCTATATGTTAAATTAATATTCAAAAAAGGGGGAAGGAACATAAAATGAAGTGCAAACAGTCTCTTCAACAAGTGGTGTTGGGAGAACTGGACAGCAACATGCAAACAAACAAAACTAGACCACCAACTTACACCATACACCTGAATAAACTCAAGATGGGTAAAGAACTTAAACATAAGTAGTCATGGAGAAAAATATAGGCAGTAAAATTTTAGATATCCTACAGAGAAATATGTTTACTGATACTTCTCCAAGGGCAAAGGAAATAAAAGGACAAATAAACAAATGGGACTATATCAAACTGAAAAGTTTTTGTTCAGCTAAAGAAAACACCAGCACAATGAAAAGGGAACCAACCATAAGGGAAAACATATTTGCCAATGGTACCTCAGACAAGGGTTTGATCTCCAAAATATATAAAGAACTTATGTGACTCAACACCAGGGAGACAGACAGCCCAATTAAAAAAATGGGCAAAGGACCTGAACAGACAACTCTCTGAGGCAGATATTCAATGAATCTTTAAATAAACTCACACACACACACACACACACACACACACACACACACATTCTTTTTTTTTTTTTTTTTTTTTTACTGATACCAAACTTTGGTTTGCTATACCTGATAGTCATTAAGTTAAATAATGTAGCTTCCCATCAGCCCCATTAGCATACCTTGCTAGCAGCTTCTGGTACAAAGTTACATTAGGAAATACAATTAATGGGATATAGAGTCAACAGTTGGTCTATTAGCCTGGTAATTTCCTTACCGAATACCCTATACCTTCTTCACACAATAGCTGATGTTGAGATACTTTCCACTTCAGTTTCTCCACAAGTCATACAACTTGTAGAGGCTTAGGCTTCTACCCTTGAAAACTAGTGTGTTCTATCTACTATTAGCTCTTCTGGCATCTGTAGTTGTCTCAGAAAAGGCTGGCTTCTGAAACACTCTCAGAACGCAGATGGTCAACAATAGCAGTTCATGAAATAGAAACTTCATTTCTGATTTCTACTAGATAGCAACTTTTTTCTCAACTAAAATATCTCCTAACCATTATTTTTCTTTCAGAAACAGTCATTTCTCCTACCAGAGGAAATTTTCTCTCCTTTTTATGTGCAACAGGTAATGCAAGCTAGAGGAGTGTAATCTATTTCCCATTTTATGCAAGAATCAGGATGTTTTTATGATTAACCCAAATCCAGAGCTCACTCCCTTACTCTGGCTCTCCTCACAGTATCTTGGCTTTTTCACTGACTTTAGGCTCTTAACTATTTAAACTCATGATTCCTGAGTATTCATTAACTCCTCCTCAGAACATGGGCAAAACTAAGGAACATTCCAATTAATCCTTATCCATGGTTGAAAAGCTTTTGATAATATTCTTATAATTTCAAGTTTCAAAACAACAAAAGCAACCACATAGTTGTATGATAATTTGCTTGAAAAAACAAACAAACAAGCCAGAATATAAAACAAATTACTTTGCTCAGCTTTTTTTTTTTTTTTAAAGATTTTATTTCATTATTTTTTAGAAAGAGGGGAAGGGAGAGAGGCAGAGAGGGAGAGAGACATCCATGTATGGTTGCGTTTCACCTGCCTCCAGCCACAGACCTGACTGGAGACCTGGTTTACAACCTGGTCATGTGCCCTGGCTGGGGAATCGAACCTGCGACCTTTGGGTTCGCAGGCCGG